>JAGDQP010035960.1:0-19296 GCA_022664845.1 Lepisma saccharinum | reverse complement strand
ATAAAAATATAGTTTTTTCAAACAAAAATGGTTGTTTCCTCAGTCTGGTTTTTCAATTTTATAGTCGAGTAAAAATAAGCGAAATTTTAACCCAATCACAAACACATTGCAACAGAAAGTCTGAGAACTCTTTCTTTGTGGAAAAAAATGTGCTAAAGACGACTGTATAAAGTTGAGCAACGTCATGGACATAAGTACCATCTTGTAAAATGGCCGCCATAAAGAAATAATCGGGTAAAAATAAGCGAAATTTTAAACCTATACCTAAACTAACAAATTTTAGCAGACGGTCTAGCAACTGTTTCTTTATGAAAAAAGTGTGCTAAGAACGATAGAATAAAATTTACCAATGCCACTGTAGTTATAATGCAACCATCTTCGAAAATGGCTCCCATAAAACAATAGTTGGGTAAAAATATTCAAAATTTTAACCAAACATGAAGTACAACAACTGTTTCTTTATGAAAAAAGGGTGATACGACTGATATAATAAAGTTCACCAACGCAACTGTAGATACACTGCCAGGGTTCATATTGTAGGTACCATCCGGCATTTACTTGGTATGACTGAGGAAAAACGTTGTGAAAACCTAAGTCTGAATTGAATTGTTTACCGAGTAATAAAAAGGCCATTAAATGGCTAATCAGCAAACGGGAATAATTTAGTTTCCGGTGGAAATCATATCCTGTGAATTTACCCATACAGTATGAATTCAACTTGACAAACAAACCGAGCGGCCATAGCTCAGTTGGTAGAGCGTTGGCTTCGTACTATAGAGGACTTGGGTTCAATCGCAGCAGCCAACCTTCTGGACAGGTTTCTCCAGGACTTTTGCTCACAAACATCAGGTAAATGCGAACGTCGTACGTTCAACATTAGCCATGCCCGACTCATTTCTGCATAATTTCCGCTATGTTATCCCGGTGTGGGCCATAGATGCCTAATGATCATAAATACATTGAAAATTATCTTGATAAAAAACGATAAGAATATAATAAATATTTCCCTTACTACAGTTGAATTTTAGTGGTCTTTATGCAACTTTGGCTCAGGCCATTTTGCCTGGGGTCAACATAGCGACTTGAAACTTTCGGCAAAATATTTATTTTGTCAAATTCTTTCAAACGATATATTACTCTACCCTCCTTGCTAATTGAAATTTTCAAGTTGACCCCCGTACCTCTATATGGGGGTTTGGACTGGGGTGGTACCTTTTATAGCTCAAAATTTAAGCTTCTCAAAATAATGAAGGACGTGCTTTTGCGTTTGCTCATATTCGCAGTCGTTTCCAAGATACACAGGGTGGCAATGGACTTCATGGACAGCCTGCATATTTTTCTTTGTGCTTATAGAATATACGGTAAAATTTGTTAGGTATATATAAAAATAAGTATTTACTCTCCTAGTACGATTTTTGAATCTACCCTTTGTTAAAATATCCTACAGAGGCCTCAACATGTATATTCGGTGAGGAAATGTTACGGATTGACAGTTATCAAGCAGAAATACATATACTAGAACACTGCCATGTATGACCTACAACCATGGCAAGTTTTATCGATAAAAGGTGCGACAGAGTAATTAGTTATACCAGTTTAATATATTATTTTATCTGCTTTACTGTTGTAAAGCAGATAAAGGTGATAAATACTGTATAATGAAGTGGCATCAAACAGTTGGGTGTTTCCAAGACACAGTGCAACTGCTCGAATTGAATTTTATTGCCTTTAGGCATCTAAGGCTCAGGCCGGAATAGGGGAGGAGAAAGGGTTCGGGGAGGCGTCGGCCATGGCCTATGTTGAAGGTGCCATCCCGGCATTTACCTGGTGTGAGATTACTGCACGAAAATAGGCCAAGATTGCCTAGTACTTGAAGGTTACTCAAGTATTACGTAAGCATTCACAGGGGAAGGGGGTTGCTTACAGTGGGAGGGGGATATGAAATCAATGCTTACGTATCCAGTCCAAGCTAGACAATATTGGGAATGAATCCAAGAAGTCTTGACCGCATTCTTCCTAATCCCATTTCACGATTAATTTCCTAGTGGTTTTCTTTCATTTTCTTTTCAAAATATGAAAGGATCTTGTCTAGAGATATAGGTTTAAATACTGTCAAATAATACAACTGTTTACTTACCTGTTATTCCATCATGTATACAGCCGATTGTTCCCATTTTTTAGGAACACCTTTCGCCTCTGATATATTTAAGGTCTTTAGGCAACTACGGCTCAGGCCGTATGGATGATGATGGGATGAACTGGTGGAATGAAGAAAGTGAGAGGAAACGGGAGTACCCCGAGAAACCCCACGTACACGGTGTTTGTCCACTGGTCACATGGCATGAGCAGGTATCGATCCGGCGACACCTAACACCAGAGGTGAACGCTCTACCAACTGAGCCACCGTGACCCAGTACAAAAAAAATGGAGTTTTATGTTTCATTCAGCTTCGAAGGCTGTAGAAAAGAGAGAAGGAGGAGGAAAGAAGACTTGCCCTTGGGACGGAAAGGGAAGAAGCCAACCAGCACCTCCTCCAGTGGAAGGGGTGCTGACACACCACCCTTCCAAACAATAATATTCTGTCAACTAGCACATACTAGAACTTCATTAAAAAAAAAGAATACTGCTGTAGTAGCGTTGGTGCCACACTTATGATATATATTAGAAACATCACTTTACGTAAAAGAAAACTGAAGACATTATACATTTTATATGGGTCTCAGGTGCTTGCTTGCAAAATTGGAAGTCAATAACTTCATTACTTTCTGATTTTTTGTGTCCTAAAGTTTACATGCTTTTAGATACGGGAAACCATTCGCTGTTTCGATGGTGATAATTCACCTTAAGTGAACTTAGGATACGAAGCCACCCATTGCTTAGACAAGCTAAATGAAGTTAAATTACAAAGTAAATGGAACATAACTCACCTTCTGCCTTCCTAATTCTTCTCCTAGAAGAAAACATTCTTCAATTTTTCAACTTCACTTCTCTTCTTTCAACATTCTTCTACACACTTCTCCAGACGATCACAACACACTTCTCTCAAACGTCAAAGTAAAAATTTTCACGTGGTTGTACTAATCTCAAACCACGTGACCGAAAGCAAAGGTAGTCATGTGACCTCCAGTAGCCAATCAATGTGCAGGTGTTTATAAGTGTTCGTTCTGGTACCAACTGCTGCGAGATAGATCAAACTTATAAACACCGGACCTGAGTAAAACGATTGAAGTTTCACATAAACTTAAACAGTGAGCTTCTAGTTTTCGCCACAAGATGGGAGGTAATTCGAAAACGCATAAACATAGAAAATTCATATTTCTATACTTTTTGGGACATTGGAGAAACTTTGTCCACAGTATGTAGGGTCGATAAGTAATACGAAAAACATAGTCTCCTTGTTGGGACCAGAAAATCGGTACTAACAAGGCTCTCGGTCCCAACAAGAAAGGTGTTCAAAGATATGTCGGACCCAACAAAGATATATCCGCTTACTCACCTAGATACACACACATACACACACACATACACACATACATACATACATACATACATATATATATATTTGGGATGTCTGGATTTGCCCCCCCCCCCCAACCAAAATGTTGTTCCTACGCGCCTGCTTGAGAGAGAGATTTTGATATGTATTTGTATAGGGAAAGTGTAAAATACAACAAAATAAAAATATTCATGGTTCTTTTACCAAAAATCTGGAGGAAGTCTGCAAGAAAAGTGTTAAACCCATTGGAATGTTGAAATGAAAAACAAATAAGAAAAAGATTTAGTTCAAATTCAACGAAATCGTTGAGAAGTAGGCATTTTTTTTTATCCCAAGCCAAGAATCCATTTGCGTGTGGATTTGGTATAGCATCGCATACAATAATACCCAACATATTACAATTGAAATATCAGCATTTTCGTAATTCCAAAATCAGACACCTACAACAAAGTGTGATTCGCTGCTACAATTCCTATCCACAGTACTGTTGTCCTGGAATACTGGAGTTTAGCTACTTGTGCCATAGAGCACTCGAAATGACTCAAAATGCTATGTTTTATCTTCTTCTAGAAAGGAAACCTATTGAACGTAGTGGAAAATAAAAACATGACCTAGTGGAAGTTAAAATGTGCTCGTAAAGGGCACACAACCCATGCATATGACGAGAAAGTAGTTAGTCCTTGTTTCCATAGAACGCAATTTTCTGGCCTAAATCAGAGGCTGATGTGAGTCAAAGTACATAACAGAGAAGGGATCTGTGTGTCCTTCCATTCAGAATGAACCCATGACTTTGCTGCAGAACAATGAATAATCACCAGAAAAACAATGGAAATGACGTTATTCCACGTAACTCTCGTGTCTATAACAAGGAGGGTCACTCAACTAAGCCCCCTAGAAAAATAATTCAATTTTTCTGCCAGGGAATTTGTTCAGTTCCGCACAGGTATGAAAACCATCCTTAAAACAACAACAGTGGTTAGTTACTTCTTGTGTTTTATAGATTACAGTAAAGTCGGAATAACGTAGTTTACATTGTTTGCGGTGAAATTCCATTCTCTGTAATGAAAATCCAGTAATTTTAAATTGTTTGCGTTCTACAGAAACATGGACTAACTGTTTTCGCGTCTAAAACATGTTCTTTTTGTGTTCTTTATGGGCACATCAAAAAGATGAAGACATCAACTTCCCCATTAGGTCACTTTTTATTTCCCATGCTTTTTAGTAAGTTTCCTGGGTATAGACACATAAAACGTAACATTTTGAGTTGTTCCTAGTGCCCTATGGCACAAACAGCTAAACTTCAATACTTCTTTGTTGTACTACTTGCACTTCACTTTAAACCTGAAGTTCCACCAATTCCTCCTTTTTTACTTCTTATATCAATAACGACGTGCGTCTTGCCGATATTTCTTTCTTATATGCCCTTCAGTACGCCAAGGAAACTCGACATTGAGTCCGTTGTATTTCTGTAGAAAATACGCGTCATTCATAACACGAAGTGACAATCAGCATTCCTCCCCATGCCACCATATTTGCATATTGTGAACTACTTGAGTACGTATTTAACGAAATAGTAATGACACATGCCTTTCAAAACACTTTTGGATTATTGGAAATCGTTATGTGTTTCTAGAAGTGCCTGTGTGAATTATTTGCAAGGGAACGTGTGGCATATACGACTCAATAACTTGTGGATGCTTAGAAAGCTAAATTAATATTTATTGGAAAAAAGGTTAAAACTTTGTGTTCCATATGTTTCACATCTTCATGTAGTGAAGGTAAAGATTGCACGTAGTTCATAAGTACTGTGGAGGGAACGATTGCAACTCAGAAGCTATATTTTCAATGGGATCGAAAGTGCAAACAAAGGAAATAATGAAACTTCTAAGTTTACATGTTTCATAGGGGTCGTCGGATCGATCCCTGCTCATGCAACGTGGGCTTTGTGGTGGACAAACACCATGTGCGAGGGTTTTCTCGGGTGCTCCAGTTTCCTCGCGCTTTCTTCATTTCACCAATACATCGCATCATCATCCATAGTTGCCTAAAGGCTTTAAAATAAATTCAATTCAATTTACATGTTTCATAGGTTTGAATGACGTAATAGATTGCAAGTAGTAAGGATATACCGTATAGAGAGGCATTGTAATGAGAAATCGCACATGGGGGCAGTAAAATTTTGGGATAGTTATTTTCCAAAGGTTTGCACGTTGGTGTGAAGTGTAGATAGTACAGAAATACCGTAGACAAATACCATGAATTGCTCTTTGTCATGAGGTTCATAAACAAAAACGAGGACAGGTTTAAAATTCAAGCGTCCTCTGTATAATCTGTGCGACACTAAACCCAATCTGCACTTAAACATAATATTTGTTTACATGCCACAGATGCTATCCTTGTACCTCAATTGAAAATAAAACCAAATATGAACACCATTTTAATCACAGAAGATGACTCTGAAGTACCTCTATGACGCGCCTAGTAAGCAAATACAAAGTTTGGTCCTAACACGTTCAAAGATATGGAAGCAATTAAAATGTTTATTATCTAAAATTGGTTGGCACTGGCAACTGAGGCGCTGGAGGTTCCCACATGAACTGTCCCAGTACCTAAACACATGTTAAATTTGGTATAAATCAATGTGGATACGTCCAACGGTGACACATGAAATTAAGATTTTTTTAATCGTTTGGGAACCCTGACAAACTACGGTGCCTGGAGTGCCTGTATGACCTTTCCAAGTACCTAAAAAACATGTATATCAAATTTAGTGTAGATCAATGCACACGTGTAGATTGGTATTAATAAAGGGATTTCTATAAGTTGAATTTCAAAATAGGCTGTCTACACTGATAACTGGAGTGTTTGAGATCGGGGACACCCAAAACTTTCTGCTATTTTGTTGAATGATGTTTAAGCTAAGTTTGGAGCTGATACGGCTTGGAAGAAGTTATTTTTTAAACTATTTTTTAAAAAGTTGGCAAAACTGAGAACTGGGTAATTTTCTATTTGTAATCTAGGGTTTAATTTGTGTTGAATTTCTTTTTAATTACTTATATAAAAGTAATTCTTGCTCATAGAGACGTTAGCAGGATTACAAATTGCTGCTCTAAAATGAACGAAGTTTAGAAAAAACGAAGGCTTATGTTGTTTTTCTAAAAAAAAAGTTTTTATTTACAATACTACTTACGCTTGCCCCGAACATAAAGTAACTATTCAAAACACGAAGTTCAGTGAAAATTTTGACTGTTAAATTAAAGGATGAATATGGAAGAAGTATTTCCATAAAATACGGTGTATGGTAGCCTGAGGCTATTTCGATCAAAGAGGGACTGTATCGATCACAGGGAAAAACAAGCCAATACCGTCATGTTTTGCGAGATTTTTCCCAGTCGCCACTCGCAGTGGCAATTGGAAAAGCCTCGCAAAGGATGATGGTATTGATGTGTTTCAATAAAATCCTCCCCACGACATAAATAGCCCAGGACTATCGTAAGTACACTAATATAATTATAAATATGTTAATAAAAGCATGTTGTAAACTAGTCTATTAATAAAAGCAAAATTTAGTGGTACTGTTAAAGGCTATTAAGTATAATGCAATATTTATCATCAACTGAAATTACGAGTGATTGTGAATTACGTTTGGTGTAATCTGGAACTTTGCAAAAGCAGTAACACAATTCAAGACCACAAAGAAAGAAAGAAAGAAAGAAAGAAAGAAAGAAAGAAAGAAAGGGATGACTATTAAAAAATAGTTTGCACTCGTAAAGGATACTACACAATGACAGCTAACTACAATGAAACTGCAAAAGCGCAAATAATCAAGAAGTTATAGTGAGTGTTTTTTTTTAGAATATTAAACACATACGAATAAATAGGGAAGTTAGAATTTATACTGCGTTTTACGAGAAATCACCTTTCATGCACATACACCCTTTTCTCCTTGTACTCTTCAATTAGAAAAAAAATTAGAACTAATCTCAAAATTAGTAAGAATTCAGTTGCTTAATACAAGAAGTTAACAAAAATTCATAATTATTTTATCACTCTGTTCTTCAAATTATAACTATTTTTCACTATAAATAAATAACTTTCATAAATAAATTAATGCATGGATAAATAAATAAAGAGAAATATACGAGGTGCACACCAAAAGTACGTACCGTTTTGTTCTAACATCCACAATTATTGTCATTACCAGAAAATGAGTATGGCGTCGGCAAACTGTCGTCTGTAAGCAGTGAAAGTTTCGTTCACTGTATAGCAGCAGTTAAGTAACAGTGCTTGAACGAGGAAGATGTGTTTTTGATACTGCCCGGAGAAATGGAATTTCCCATTGAAGAAAGGGTTGGAATTTGCAAATTTGGCACGCTCGAAAGGAGAGAGATGACATTTTTCGAAAAATATTGTGACAATGGATTTATCACAAATTCCATTATTCAACTCAGAAACAAAAAGATAATCAATTCAACATCACGCAGAAAATTTCGGCAGGTGGCATCCAATGAGGAGGTGTTGTACGCTATCTTCTGGGATTTCCAGGGCGTGATATTGTCTCATCCTGTTCCAAAAGGTCATACAATTAGGGCGAGTATTTTCGTACACCTTTGGAAAAAAATAATTTTTGCCAACATTGTTTGTGAAACGACCAGAACTGGCAAATGATTTCACCCTACACTTGGACAATGCACTGCCGCGCCGTGCTCATGTTGGGATCTCATTCTTGGTTGACAATAGTATCGAAATTTTGTCACACTCACACTACTCACTAGATTTAGCCCCCAGTGACTTCTGGTTGTTTCCAAACCTGAACGATTCTCTTCGTGGATACCATTTTGCCAATAGATCATCCCTGGGAAGTGCTATTTTCCAGTATCTGAAACATACATGCAAAGATGACTATGCCACATACTACACAAAATGGATTGAGTTATGGCAACTGTGTATCGATAAAGAGGGAGACTTTGTCGAAAAATAGACACAGGTTATTTGACTCTATTTACTTTTTCTTAAAAATTACATCGAAACGACCCGTGTTTTTGGTGAGCACCTCGTATATACAAATGTATCAATCTTGTCCGCAAACTATGGAAACGTGATTATATCATGTTAAAACGTTAAAATTGCAAGTAAACAAACAGAAATTTGTAATTCCCCTATTTTTATAACCCTCTTGACTACTGTACTTAAAATTATTTTCACGTTTTCAGATCATCATCTATAACAAGAGAAAAAAACTATTAGGAGATTTCTTTTTGCACATATTGTATACCCCAAAATAAGCCATGCATTAAGTACTATTAAGTAGTACATATCTCTGTAAGTGCCTTTTCTGAACGAATAGAGCCCTAACCAGCTGCACGGTGATCTTCAAATTGGAGGAATGGATATTCATACTGAGCACTACGAGTGGAAGACATTTGTTTCCGGAGACACACAGGATCCAGATGTGTATCCAGAGAAATTGAAAATCAAACGAATCTACGACAAGTTTAAGATCACGGGAAACGTAGTCGGTTCTCGGTTGCAAGAAGTACATGGGAGAAGTATCGCGTACAAAAGTGGTGGGTCTGTAGACTCTGCACACACGGTTCTCAGAAAGAAACTGCACCTATTTTCTACAAGATCCATGCTGTGCAGGACCACGCGTGTCGTACGAACTATTGGCAATAGTTCATAGAATACGTGACTAAAGATAGAAAATAGTTAGATGATTCCTTGGACTAACAAGGCGTAATGTCATTTGAACGGTTACTTCAATTCCCAAAACACGTATATGGACACGAACCATCCCCCATATCTTACACCAAGAGCCTCTCCATAACCGCATGTGGCACATTTTCATCTTCGTATTTGAAGAGACAGTGAATAGTGACAAGCATCAGTTAACGTTACAGGAAATACATGCCACGCTTACAGACGACGAACAGAAAATATTTGATTTTAGCATAACAATGTTACAGCTCACACATTATAGGAAAGCGTGTTCCGTGAAAGCACTATTTCGCAAGGGGATTTGGTTTTCAAGATCCCCTGATCTCTGCCCCCTCGAATTTTCTGATGGGGACGTTCGTTGCTCCTCGCTACTCCCTCCCTCACTTTTTAACATTTTTCAAAATATTTCAAAATCTAAAAGCATTATCAAAATTTTAAGAAGATACATCTCTAGTACTTGCAAATTACTATGAAATACAATGGACAGCGATCTCGGGATCTTGTCCATTGATGAGTGATACGTTGTCAAAGATTATTACGTCATTATTTAATTGATAACGTATCACTCATCTATGGATAAGATCTCGAGATCGCTGTCCATTGTATTTCATAGTAATTTGTAAATACTAGATTTTGTACTAATTGTACTAACACTAATTGTAAGTACTAGATCTTCTTAAAATTTTGATAATGCTATTAGATTTGGAAATATTTTGAAAAATGTTTTTAAAAAAGTGGGGGCGAGAGTAGCGAGGAGCCTTAATTGACGCATCCTCACACATTAGCACAACTGCGACGAAACGTTCAGCAAGGTTTGTGTGAAAAGGTGTTCTCAGGACACACTCAGGCGCGTGTTTCTCAACGTAATTCCAAGCGTGCACCACAGCATCTGTGTGAAAGTGTGGATGGCATACATTTCCAACATTTTGCTATGACTTTCTCTCATATTCCATGGATTGAGTTTCTTATTGAACTAGTTATTAAGCCTGCCTACGTCAGGTTTTCTTTAGCTATCATTTACGTATGGATATTGTCTTGACTTACGCAGCGTATCTGTGGTTATTCCATTTCAGTGTTTTGGAGGTTCAGGGTTGTTTTAAGGTAGTGAGGAAGAGACAAGGCTAAATTATTCTTTTCTCCTCTCAATCATTTTACCTCTCTGGGAAGCATAAGTTCCATTTGAAATTACGAGTTCTTGAGAGCTTTTAGAGGGGTACTTTTCGCATTCTAGCAGTAATATCCTTCAGTGAGACCCTGAAAGAAATACCAAGGAATCATATCGCTTTATTCCTATTAACAATAAAAAAAAAATTCCTCTTTTACTTTATAAAAATATTGTTAGGCGAAATTCGTTTAACTTCGAGGTGGAACCACTTGACCTCTGGAATAATGTTTCTTTCAAGGGATGACCGAGGACATATCACCCCTCCCTCCCTCCCTCCCTATAGCACGAAAAATATTCAAGAATAGTTTATGAAAAACCTCATTTTAAGACGTTTTTATTCACTCGCTTTCTTGTTTGTCTGTTCGGTACAAATTAACGCGTTTTTAGTAATTCGCTTTCCTTGACTGTCTGTTCGGTATAAATTTTGCAATCGACTTTTAACTCACTTCCCATCATCCGATTTCTTTGAAAGTTTGTAAACTTGCTTGCTTCCGATGACAATACAATATTCAATCATTAGATATACGACAGAATAATCCAGTTAAGTGTAAATAATTAATTAATAAAATAATTGGAAATTATCCTTAAATGTACGCAAAGACGCATTTATTGTGCGAAGTTTGGGTTGCCTATCTCGCAGGGAGTTTAATATTCATCTATTATACAGAAAAACAGTAATTAAAAAAGGATTCAGAAAGACACGCTTTTTAAAGATGGACTAAAAAGTAAAAAAAAATGAATTAATCTTATGGATTGGAAAATAAAAGCTTGGGTGCTCTTGGTTACCTTATCATAAAATCATAATATCTAAGAGCACCAACGCTTTTGTTTTCCGATTCATAAGATTAATTCAATTTATTATCTTTTACTTTTTAGTCCGTCTTCAAAAAGGGTGTTCTTTTAAAATCCTTTTTAATTATTTTTTTAAAGATTATGTCAGTGTACTCTGGTGTCAAATGCCGTAACATGCAGTCATGCGTCCTACAAAGAAATGTGTATGCCTTCTTTTACCTCATCCCCCTTCTCATTCATCCTCCGGCGCTTCCTTTCACTCTTTCCATCTCTCTCTTTCTGTCTCTGACAACTTGTCTGTCTTTTCCTCTCGCTAGGTCTCAGTATGCATATGTGCAGATATGGTAAGCAAAGTATAAACGAGGCAACCAGCAGCTCCTTCTTAAAGATTTTAGAGAGACAGAGTAGCCCAAAACATTATTAATCGGAATAAGTACTTATAATGTGGTCTAAGTCTGGAAACACATGTTTTATTTGCAAAACGCTTAAAGGAATGCAAAATAAATACGCATTAATGGATACTATCAGTTAGAGAGTTCCTTATGGCCTCCATCTTGCAGTCAGCCATCTTGAATCTTGTTCCATTGTTTTACATACGAAGGGGCCGTGTAATATATTAATTTGGATTAGAATTTTTGCAGAAGTACATTGGTGAAGTCAATTTTGCTATAAATTATTTTTTGTTAGAGATAATGAGGCGGGACATGGTTATGCGTGTAGTTAATTCAAAACTCTGGAAATACTTTTAAATCTAATGTATACTAATAAGTACTGGGTAGATTAGTTCCTATTCTCTTCAATTAGTATGCACCGCCTGGTGTCAATTCAGTCGAACTAGGAATGTAATTACGTTAGTATGCATGGTTTTTCTGTATTCGATTAAAAAGCGAAAGGAAAAGAAAAACACAGAGTGACAGCTCAGCATCTCATACTTCATTTTATTGGTCCACTGTAGATCAAAATCATAGATATTGTGCAAAGCTTACTAGCACTACTTCATTCGTAGTTCGGCTCAACTGACACCAGGTGGCACGATAGTATATAAACAATAGGAATTAGCTATCTATAATTGAACCGCTGGATGATAAAGTGGTGTATGTCACTTTGGGGATATTTTGAGATATTGGGATTTTTTATTAAAATTGATATACAAAAATCCGACAAAAATTACAAAGTGCTATTGTGCGTCCTTTATGTTGCTAAGGTAAGGTGCCCTTCTTCTTCCTTCTTCTTCTTCCTTCTTCTTCTTCCTTCTTCTTCTTCCTTCTTCTTCTTCCTTCTTCTTCCATCTCATCTAAGACTTGTTTCAATATTCTTCTTTTCTCTTCGCTCATTGGTCGAAGACGGGTTGAGAATGGAGTATCATCTGTTACATCTATTCTGTGCTCCAAAATAGGTGTTATCTTAGGGGTGGTTGAAAATACATCTTCATACTGAAGCAAAACATCTAAAAACTTGTCCTTCCGATAGGTACTCAATTCCGAATTACCTACAGCTTTATACAACAAAGATCTAACATCTTCTTCTTCTGTGGTTGCAACTTCATGCATATCATTGTCAAATTTGCATATCGGAAATTCTATCTCATCAATAAACCATCCACCTTCATAAATACATAGATTCATTCTAGCTTTAAACATAAAATCCCTACCCAATATTATATCTCTAATCAATCTAGGTACTACAATAAAGCGTTGCTTAATTTTCAAATCATACATATTTACAATCGCATATATCTCTCCAGAAGCTTGAATACTTCCATCTGCTAATCTTATCAACACAGAAGTCTTTCGCATAATTGCACCATTTTGAATCCATTTGCTAGCTAGTTCAGAAGAACATACACATGAAGAGCTGCCTGTGTCTAACAAAGCTATAGACTTCACTCCAAATAAAGTACACGAAACTAACGGAAGTTTGGACTTCTCTTTGATTCGTTTACTTGATTTTTTCTTCGATTCCTTGGCTTTGACCTCTTTCTTCTTCGCTGACCGTTTTTTGACTGCGCTACATTTAAACAAATATCTTCTGTCATTTCTTGGAACAGAATCAACCTTTCTCTCCTTTCCAGATGTCGATCCATTATTTTTACTCAACCTAGCGTTATCTTCAATTCCCTTATTGGAACTTCCAGAAGACGGAACTTTTTCACTAGTATCTTTTACCGAACTTGACTCTTCTTCTTCTGTAACAGAATAATCTGAAATATTACGAAGAATTTCTTGTAACCTTTCCTTAGGCAACTTACTGTATGGCTGTGGCGAGAATTTACGGGAAGTTTGATCGTCATCTCTGTGTCTTCTTTTTTCTTCCTTCCTTTCCTTGTAAGGAATAAACTCGAAATCGAAAGGATGCTTGTCTTCATTACCTTGAAATCCCCATGAATTGGTAGCTATGTATAGTACCATCCTAGCCTTATCTAACAAATCACGGCCTCCAACTATCTCATGGCTAAGATTTTTCAAAATATAGAGCTTAAGTCTAACACATTTGCCCTGAAAATAAATGTTCCTATACATATAACCTATAGACTTAGTATTTCCTTCCGCTAACGATATTTCTTCATGACTTCTCGTCATCTTTGCACCTCTACGCATCATTATCTGGGCAGTGGACCAATTTACGAGAGAGATATTGCTCCCGGAGTCGCAGTATATTTGCCTATTCAGACCATATATTCTTGCATTGATCAAAGGTTGTCGGTTTCCTAACCTTTCGCTATTCTTCTGTCTACTCTGTGACTGTTTCCTAGTTTCCATGGACGAAACTTCGTATTTATCTCTTCTTTTCTTTTGCCAACAATCCTCTATTTTGTGTCCAACACGAGAGCAAAATTTGCATTTTATTTTTTGTTTATCCTGATCTCTATGGCTGTTCTTATCAGTATTATACTTCAATCCATTGTTTTCTATTCTAGAGAAATATGCTGAGTCAAACACTTGAGGCATTAATTCTGCAGCACTATTTCCTGCCTTTTCTTGTTGGACAAAAGCCAACGGATTACACTTGAGCTCACTCTTTTCAGCTGCAGGAGCATAGAACAAGTTTTGCAACAAAAACGATTGAAGTTTGAGAGCTTTTTGCTCCAATTCTTTCACAGACTTAATAGTATTTTCCACAAAGTGATTTCTAAATTGTGGGTGACTGTGATCTATTATAAACTGAACCTGATAAGTCTCGTCAGGAACTTTATCCAATCTCGAAAACATTCGATGAATCTTTCTTATGAAAGAAGCAAAACTCTCCGTGGGTTGTTGGTAGGTATTTTCTAAAGTGCGTTGCAATTCTAAGTGGTAATTGAAACTGTACCACTCTTGCAGTAGCTCTGAACGAAAAACAGAATAGCTCGCAAATGTTTTTTTGAAAAGAAACCAAACTCTGGCATCTTTTGTTAACACCCTGGGGATTACCAGATCTAGCATTTGTTGGTCTGTTAGGTTCTTATCAGCTTTCAATTCTTGCAAGTCATCTAAGAATTGAAATATATCTGTCTTTTTATTGTCTCCATCAAAAACTGGGAGAACTGGCTTTATTTCTTCTAGAAATTTCAGTGTGCTACTGGGTTGTGCACTTTCTGGGTGGGTTTGTGGTGGAGTAGTCTGTGTTTCTTGATCCTCTGAACCTACTCGGCTCCTACGAGAATTCAAATCACTTATTATTGTAATGATTTCTTGCTGAGAGTAGTTAGACTCGGTGTCTACATGTATATCTAGAGCCTCTAAAATAGCTTGTTTTTCTATGTATTGATCCATGGTTCTAGTTCTAAAGAATGATCGTAATCTCATGAACAATTATCTTGCTAAAATCTCTTTGTGGCTTTATTCCTAATAAAGCAATTGTTTAATGTTCGGGCGCCACTTTTTTGTAATGGTGTGGTGTTGTTGTTTATTGGGAGCTGTGAATTCTTTTTATAAGCAGTGTCACCTCATGTAATTAATGAAAAATAATTACGTGATAAGGTATAAGAGGAATGTCACTACTACTGATATATCGTCTTGCTAATACCTATCCGGTTTAGTAATAAACACAGCTCACTTATGTGTCAACAAATTTGATACAAGAGAATAATCTATCTGTTTGGCCTTTTTGTTTGTTTCGCATGCAAAGGGTTTTTTCCTACTGGTATATAATACGCAAGCAACAATCTGAATCGATATAGTATGCTGAATTAATAACCTTGTTCCGCAACTAAAAGGTCTCTCGCTGTACTGTGATATACCTGTGAGCAGTAGTTACGAAACAGTTTGCAGCTAAATGGTCTCTCTATCGATATGATGTCTTTACTTGTTGACCTTCCGATTTACATCTAAAAGGTCTCTCGTGAACCATTGACTAATAAGTATTTTATGATCGTGCAAGTATTCACATCGAAAAGGTCTCTCTAGTACGAATATTTTATAAGACCATTTAACTAGAGCATTGAAAGGTTTCCTCTACTCGACTAATGGCAATTTGCTAAACAAAAGTAAACCTAAAATTGTTAGCATGTAGATAACTTATTCCAGGCCTTCCTTTCTCTCTCAAATTTTCAACACGTTTCGATAATTTAGACTAACGGCCATATCACCATACAAAAGATTAAATCAATATATTTTTTCGCAGCGAACTACGAATAACACAAGGTCTTAGGAGAACTCTTGTAAAATCAAATTAAACACAAATTTACGATTTTAGCAATGATACTGTGCATAGAAATGTCATAAGCTCTATCACTCTGATACTCAATTTAGAGACTTAATCAGTGGGTATTTTAAATAATTTCATGTCAACATGTCTCGACCTTTCTTGTCACACATTCGTATTTATGAGTAATACTGAGATATTATATAATCAGGCGAATAAAGCACTTTAATCTTTAATCGTTTGATTCACTAATTAGGTATTATATCATCCAAATTCAGAATATCTTTTTATATCTTCCATAAAAATGAAAAGAAAAAAAAGATTCCCAATTAGTTTCCCTCGGAAAATATTACTAATGGAATCAGAGTCAATTATACCCAATTGACCCTCCCAATTCCATCCACCAGTTTACTCTAAATACCATCAATTTAAAAGTAGCCCCATGCATCCATATACCACCATTTACTACTTCGGAATCCCTTCAATTAGCCAATTGAAATACCCAAGATTCCACCAACATGCTCTAATCCCTTTTTTGATCCACCAAAAATTCCCTCATGCATAGAACCAAAAAATTTCCCTTTTTTCCCATGAGCCAGTTAATAGGTTAGTGCAGTGATAACTAGCTACTAGAAATTTAGTACTTAAAAAGAAAAGAGAAATTGGTTATGCAATTAATCTACTCCCATAGGAAAAAAAATAATAGGGATAGGCACAGAAATTCTATCAGAAGTAATTGATTCCGACTTACTCCACCCATTCAGTCGTATCAATTCTACTGAGCCCTTTCTATTCACCCTGAATAGATTCGCTCTCTTACTCTACTCCCGAAATTCTATTTTTTACAGAGAAGGAAAAAACAAAAAAGATAGGAAGATTCTATGATAATAACATCTACAAGGAATAACAAAGAGAACATCATAAGAAAGTTAATACTACACAAAAATGTTTCTACCAACAGTCACAAATAAAATACTTTCTTTTGTCAGATCTTGTACTCTGGCCTACAGCAAATTAATTAGCAAAAATCTTAACAAGTGCATAGAAAATAATATTTCATAAGACACGCGGTCGGGCAGTACATAAAATCAATAGACTGAGGTAATTCCAGCTCCGTTTTACGAGCTTCTATTTAATTTATCCTTCCCACTCTCTCTCTCTCTTTCTCTTCCTTGAGACAAAAATATTCAGTTGGGGTTTCCATAAAAATACCACAACATATTTCCTACCTGGCGACCAATTCATCGGCTTATCCTTTCAGCCACAATTACGGCATTTATAAGAACCAAAAAATATACACTCCATTCGAGCCCATTATAAAACAATAAAGCCTGTTTCCAGCCGATGGCCGCTATTGTATTCCTATTATAGATTGCGTAGCACTTCCTTTCGAGCTGACCATCTTGATCCGTCCTTCGCGACTGACCAGCCGGGCGCGAAAAAAAATAAGCGGCCCTTAACGAATTCCTTCTCTCAGAAGGAGGGGGGAAGCGAAAACAAGTGCTGACCATGTGTGATAGCTTGGGGCCAAACGAACTTTCAGAGTCACGTAACTTCTAACATTTCCTTGCACAAAAAAAATCTTTTTTTTTTATTTAAAAAGATACTTGGAAGAACTAAGAAAGAAACACAGAGAAATTAAAACAAAGTAAATATACACGAGTACGAAATACACACTTTAAATACACCAACAAACTATACGTTGTTTCCTAAAATAAAGAAGAAAGATTAAATACAAAAATTATTTACATTCTCTTAAAAAATAATAATAATAATAATAATAATTTCGCTAAATGAAATTTAAATTGCATATTTACCTAACACTATAAGCGCTTAATTACATAGATTGGCCAATCTTACCTAACACATAATATACAGAAATTGTACATATTCACCTCACTTTACAAAATATAATTCCGTGTAATGAAAAATTCATTACAAGTAAAATAAACATCGCAGGGAAGCAATTATTGACTTACACCACTTTGACATCCAACTCCTTATGTAACAGAACAGTATATGTAGACAATAACAAGGCACAACAGTAAATGAAAAGTTTTGTGTTATGTCATCATGGAAAACAAAGCGGGAACATCAATGAAAACAGATACATGAATGAAGGAAGGAATATTCGAACATCTATGCATTCTCATCACTGTCACTGTACACATCATCGTCATCTCCATGTTGGTCACTGTCCTTTAAAGACAAGAAGTACTGATGATGGATGGGTGGTATAAATGGCAACAAGTCGATGACTTCTTTCTTCTTCAGCTTGCTGATAACTCGAGGTTCTTTGGACAGTGGTTCTTGTTGAATGTTTGCAGATGTACTGGTCGTCCTTTCCTTCCTCGTCTGATATCCAATTCATCAAAAGTCACGTCAGGATTAAGCGTTTCCTTATAGAATATTTTCGTGGGGTCAGATTTTCTGTACTGCAGCCGTTGGATTTGTAGCAAAGATACAGAACGATGCAACTTATTTTTCTTGGGATTAGATACTGCCTTTCCCAAAGCTGCCGTTGAAACAAAATCCCGTTGAGTCATGCGAACCACTGCAAACTTGTCCTTGCGAACGTTCTCAATGATCCGATACCAATCAGATGGGATGTAAATGTTTTGTTTCTTTGCCTTGAATTCTTTGCAGCCGAAGTCAGCATCATTCGGTAAATGCGACACGGCACAGTGGTGTAAGTTTGACTTGCGCCACTTTGCCGTGCAAGGTCATCGTGGATTCGAGTTTACTACGCTTTTTGGTCTGCCATCTCCTGACCTCGTTTTGAACTCTGACATACATTGCTTTCCCATCCAACATATTGTGGTTTCAAGTTCCCGGAAATCCATTTGGTCTCATTACAGGCAAAAAGTGACTTACAGCACTATGACAGCCAACGGCTCAATTATTATTTCTATAACTCGTAGATCAACTTGGCTCTGTACTAATAGATTAACTTGCTAAGTGATTTTGGGAAGAGAAAGTAAAACTTAAGTTACAATCGTAATCTCCTTATGTTTTTAAAAAGGAATGCTTTATTTTGCTTCTTTTCCATCTGAATTTGTAAATAAATGCAGATTGGAGTTACTGGATGGGGAAATGCGGACCAGGTATGGTTGACACCGGGAATATTCCGGAGCGGACCAAAACCAGTGGCGTCTCGTGGACTTGAAAGTTGGTAGTTCACAACCAGTGATTCTGCCAGACCCCCTTTTCGGGGGTGTCACCCCCCAAATTACCGAGCGTATCCCAAATATGAATTTTTACGGTAAAAATAATAGAAACCGTGCAAAATTCCAGTTACACCCTCTAAATTTTTATTTAAACCCCCCAAAACTGAAAGTCCTGGCAGAATCTCTCCTCCAAAGAGCAACGAAGAAGTACGAGAACAAGAAACACATCGTTCGATAGCCTGAAACCATTTCTCAATGTGTTAAGTATAAAATAGAACTATAGATCTCCGTAACTTATTTACACTATATACTGAGTTAAAAAAAAAGGAACTCCA
>JAGDQP010035959.1:0-15886 GCA_022664845.1 Lepisma saccharinum | reverse complement strand
ACAGAAAGAAAGGGAGAGAGAGAAAGAAAGAAAGCGAGAGAGAAAGAAAGACAGAAAGAAAGGAAGAGAGAGAGAAAGAAAGAAAACGAGAGAGAAAGAGACAGACAGAGATAAAGAGACACAGACAGAGAGAAAGAAAGAGACAGAGAAAGAAAAACAGAAAGAAAGAAAGGAAGAGAGAAAGAAAGAAAGAAGTAGAGAGAGAAACAGAGAGGTGGGGAAATTGGAAGTTCTACACTCTCAGTTTGCAGTTCTCCATACCTCAAAGTTAGCTCAAATTTTATCTTCTTAAGAAACACAGGATGAACTAATAGCACAGGAGGTAACTGGAAAGGCTTAGCAAGTCATTTTTGTTTGTAGATTCCAAAGCTACTTGAAACTTCTAAATTTCTGCCTTTACGGTATATCTGAAACAGACAGCCTAGCGTGAAGGGTTAAAAACAAAAACAGAATATCCAATTCAAAGTGCCTGTTGGTTGTAGCGTCAGTATATTAAAAACGCTTGGTTATTGAGGTATGCAATTTCAAATACGATGTCATTTTTCTCTCTCGTTGCCTTCGTTGAAGCGTTAAGTTGCATTTCGGACAGACAGATAAAACAAAATAAAAGATACAAAATACTGTGCGTCTCCTAAAAATTGATAAGCTGTGCTTAACTTTATATTTAGTCAAGGAAAGTAACACCGTTTTCCAAACAAGAATTTCTGTACTTTGAAAGTAACATACCTAGGATATTCACTTGTAATCTCTAGTTCTGATATTAGGCTAAACTCCAACCGAACCGAACCTAAAGTTTCAAATGAGATGGGCTTAGTAGGTTAGGTAATGAACTTATTTCATACTATCCAACTTCTATAAATGCTAACTGCACGTCAATCTTCAGCTTAAGGGAGTACCTTAAGTCTATTGTAATATCTTATTAACCATGTATTTAGAACAATTTACTTCAAAATATATCAGGTGTTCAGAACTTTTATTTTCTAATTAGTACTTCTTTCTATGTCTTGACCATTCATACACAGACACTTATTTCCAAGGATATATTCTCATATATTCATATTTTAAACGACATAATAGCCGTATACTGAGCAATCATGCTTCCTCCTACACATTTGCTTTAAATAATGATTCCATTGCTCGCATAATAAATTCATAATAACTCATTAGTCAAGACCATAGAGTTAGGAATATAAATAGAGCGAACCTTAGGCTGTTTTGTTGGAGAGAGGAATGAAGCCAAGAGACGGAAGGGACGAGGTATTTCGGTCATATTAACTGGCCCCATAAATTAGAGGCCCTCTTTTTCGAGTATTGCCTCTCTGAGGTGCACTCATCCTCCTATTGAAAAAGGCAATCCTCACAGTACTCGGTATAGAGGGACTCTAATGGGGCCATACAAGATGGCTGCTGATGAACCGGAATTTGGCTTCATGTGACGTCATGTATGTTCTCTCTATTTTCTTCCTAACTCTATGGTGCAAAGTCTGTAGATTTTCAATTCCGTGATTAACTTCTCTGGAAATTCTGTAGATGTCTTTTCTCGTCTTGTCTTGATTTTCATCCCCAGAGCTAATATTATTTCGTAGCTCTATTGGGAGAATCATATGTTAAATATATAGAATATGATGAATTCGCAAATGTTAATTATTAGAATTTATTTCTTTAAAACCAAACAGACATACAGTCAATGTCATAGTTACCATCTTCCAGAACTATCCAAACGAACTTCCTTCCAGTTCTAGCTAAACGCTACAGTTTTGTTGATTTTAACAGTGATAATTTCACTATTCGGTTGTTGGCCTCATCTTTCTAGTACAAGTGTAGTTATGTTTCTACTATGGGACGTAATTTTGAGAAATTAAGTCTTTAACTATTGGTGATATTTGTATTTAATGGCACACTAAAATTTTGTGACGTCATCTGAGATTGACCATCTTCCAAAAACCCTACAGTGTGTATTACCAATAAAACAGGGTGTGCCTAACTCAATAATATTCCTAATCCTCATTGTAGAATAATCTACTAAAACATATATTCTTTAAATCAATTACCTATCATTAAGAAGTAGGGGCGCAATCGCCAGTCCAGGAACCCAGATTTCTCGTATGTGCTCCCGCGGCCACTTTTGTCTTAGGCCGACTTTTCATACAGGCACTCGTCGCATTGTTTACATGCGATTTGAATGAATAGCCAATTGAAACATGTGTTTAAGTACATGTTCTAAGTGTAACAAGTGTTTCTATTGGATACTTATACAAATCGCAAGCAAAACACGTGGCGCGCTCCTGCAAGGAAAGCCGGCTTTAGAAGCGTAAAGAATACCACTTTATCCACATTTTTTCGTACTACCGGTAGCGTTAGTGTCTTCCAATAGCAATTTTGACACACAAGACCTGTTATGACCAATATAAAAGCAGTGCTGAAGGTATTAAGCGGAAGGAGTCGTGTAAAATTTAATGGAAAGTTCACATTTCTGTAATACATTCATACTTTTTAAGGCACTATATGTACTTAACACTTTGTATTTTGAGACCAGATCAGTGTCCTACGAGCCTTTGCAAGTTCTTTTTAGGGACCCATTATACCATGAAGGGTATTGAAAACCACTGAAAGATGTCTTTTGGGGCTCACGCGCTACAATGCAAACTGTAACGAGGATCAATTGCTTACCAGTGGGTGGAGCCCTTTTCTAGTTTCGCGAGTGGATCCTTTGTTTACCAATTCGACCCTGTTCAGTAGCTATGAGTACGGGCTGATTTTCATGAAAGCTTGCATTGCTTACTTTGCTTGCGATTTGGGTGAATAGCCAATTGAAACACATGTTACACTTAGAACAGGCAATATTCGGCAATAAAACACATGTTTCAATTGACTACTCATCCAGATCGCATGCAAAGCAAGCAACGCAAGCTTTCATGAAAATTAGCCCCAAGTTCTTTAAGACCCGGTACATAGCGTACATCCTGGTTTTATACATAGTCTAATTTAGCGGCGATTTCGAAATGAAAATGGTCATTTTTTGGTATGCAAGGTTCATGTTTCTAGAAAAGGAAACCCCTTACGAACCAATTTACTAGACCTATTTCTGTTTATTTCTAGCTCTATTACCTTGTAGTATATTTCGAATGAATTATTTTCTGACCACCCTGCATGTATTTTGTACTTGTACCATCACTAGAAACTGTGTTATCGTAGGTTGCTTTAAAAATATTAAAAGCGAACATTAAATTAGACAATTTAATCAGATCAAACAGGCTTTCGACACAGCTTAATGAATTCCTTGAGGGTTTGTTTCATCTGATACTGAGATGAGAAAATGTCCCGTTCTGAGTATGTCACAGCTCCCAGCTGGGTGTGGCCTCTTTTATTTATGAGACGAAGAGACATTTTGTAGTAACACAGAAGGCAAATACTCGGTTACTAGTGACACTGGAAAACTGTGGCATAAATATCAACAGGGGAAAACAAGGCAAGTAGATTAACTCCTATATGTAAACGCATGTAATTTCAGAACATTAAGGATATTGTAAAGCAAAGATCTCCAACAACATCCGTATAAATCTGGAAATGTATTTTTATTGTTACATGAAATTTCAATGCTGTTTCTATAAATTCAAACATAGAGAGTTCTAACCTTCAGGGAAGAAAGTTCATAACCAATTCAAGATCTCTATCCGTGCCGATTTTTTATTTTCTTTCTTGTTCATTGTTGAAATCGCTTCATTGGTATAGGTTTGGATATCCAAAACAACAAGTTATGGCTATGTGAAGTTTGGCAGTAATCGAATCAATCATCCCTACGTAATAAGCAAAGCTGTGTTTAATAAATCAGTCTCGTTATCATAAAAATGGAAAATAGTATAAAATTCTTATGTGGTTTAACCCTTAAGTGTTAACTTGATGTTGAAAGTTTCATGCGATTTTTTCTAATAGTTATCACATGAGACGCGAATATCAGCTTTAATAATTCCCCATGGAAACGGGAATAAATTGAAATTTCTGGTGTGGCTAAAACGTTAAGTCCGTCCAATCTTCATTCATATTTTGGGAGGAATAGAGTCAGCCTTTTTCACATGCCTGAAACTTTCTTTTTAAAATAGAAGTTACCATTGAAGTTTACAAATTTTCGTAAAGGCCATGGCTACGTGCACGGTATTTAGCGCTACACGCCGAGAGAAAATAACGTCACATTTTTCGTAAACAGCACTTTTGCATATGCCAACCACTGACCCCCTTCCCGCGGCTAACGCCGCCCAGCTCCCTTCAGACGCACCGTGACCTCCTTGCACACCTTACCTCGCTCGGTGTGCATCCTGCCCTGATGGGCCTACACGTACATCCTAGCTTTTAGTGGCCTCTATTTGGTATATTAAATAACTACTTTTATTAAATTATCTAATGCGTATATACATAAAAAAAGAAAAAGTTAATTTTCTTTTAAAAAAATGTAGAACCAACCACTCCAGGTCGAACCTGGCTTCTCGATGCATTTACCACTGGACTAAACCTCGGAGCTATATTTCAAAGGAGTACTTAATGTTATTGTTACTTGTTTACATTAGCAGAGTCAAGTAATGTTACTAAATACTACTAATACTTAATAAATAATACTAATACTTAATAACATGTTAAGTAATACTACACTACAGAGTCAAGCGTCTTTTGTTGAAGAAACATTTTGTAATTTAATCTTATTGTATTTTTTTATCAGTGTATAAACCTTTAAACCAACGATTATAAAACTATTAGGTTGCCTCACAAGTGACGTCATAGACTTATCCAAAGATATTTGAATTAGAAGACAGCACAACAAACTAAATCAGAACGTACCATGGAGGAATTAGATAGAAGGAGACGCCCAAGCTGCCAAATTTTGAAGCTGAAAATGGCCGCCCGTCAATCGTCCAGTGCGGCCATCCGCCATCTTGCGTATGGAAGAAAACCCCGAATTCCCTATTGTTTTATGTGCACCATACAGATAATATTTATATGAAATCTATATCATATGTTATGATACATTTATTTTTTATGCAACATTTTAATTAGCTCCAGGTGCGGTTGAATGAAAAAATCTAGCAGAATAAACACTGCACAATGAAAAATATTGACATATGTAGCCGTTAAATGCGTAAGACCACATAGGTAGATGTGCTCATTAAGGAATTCTTCTGCGAACGCGGCCGACACAGCTTTATGAGTTCAAAATCGGTTCAGGGCGTGGATGTTCCTCTTTTTTCTTCACTTCTGATCCAGAGGAAGGTAATGACAATTCACCCTTGGTTCACCTTGTCCAGCGGTCTTCCCAGTTCTTTTAAATTTACTAAAGTTTACTAAATTTTGCAGTATCGTTGATTGATCACTTGCACAAATGAAATTAGCTTTTGTCATGCTAGAAGATATTTCAAGTATCAAAAGCATACAAATTATTTTAGACATAATGTCGAACTAGCGAAAACAGGTTAGTCACTTTATATTTATAATTAGACGTTCAACAGACTCCGTGTGTCTGCCCCTCCGCAAGTGAATCTAAATAGCTCCATAGCTATAATTTTTAAATTTCTTGACTACCATAAATTACAATTTACCCCTTGAATCATGTAAACATACTAACATAAAAGATACATATGTTTATAACAGTGCTTCTAAGATTCAGAAAGCGTAAAGTGTTCATTTCGAAAAGTTTTGTTACAATTTATTCTCTCATTCACCTGGTCTATGACATGCGAAGCTACATGGTGGCCGTACCAGTAATGGACCAGTCGCCAGTGGTTGACTAAGGGAGACAAACAATCATAATAGTTTCTATTGGATATAGTAGTAAACACAGTGCGTTTTATACTTCCATAAGGTTTAATAGTGTAGTCTCCAAATGCTGTGCAATCAGGAAATACAGTACTCCAAAATCAAATAAAAAATGTAAAGGGCATCTGGAAAAGAGCAGAGCGCGCAATAAGAGGACAGAAGATATCCGTGCATATCAAGTAGAAGGTACAGTGAAATAATTAATTATTGCATTCCTTCGTTGTTCCTTGAATCAAATAATCCTACAGTAAATAGAATCAATGATCTACACTGCAACAATCGTAGTTCACAATTGGCTACTACAACTGGTCAACTACTGGTGCAACTACACCTTCAGCAATATATTTGTCTGTTGTGTTAAATGAAATAAATGTGAGCTACTTTTCCTTTGATTTATTCTGCATGGTCTTATGGTTTGTTTCGTATATTTTTTCTATTATATAAACGTCAGTTCTTGCTTCGAGTTGAAATTTTCCTTATTTGGTCAAACATTGATACGGCCACCCTATAAATCACATTATTGAATTGTAATCACATTTAATTTACACCTGAAGGTTTGGTATTATGGTTAAAGAATACAAACATACACAGATAATTTGTCAGTGCTTATAAAATATTGTATAGTTCAACATAAAGAGTAAACAAAACTTCCAGTGAACATCGAACGCTGCGTAACGAAAAACAATTCCCCAAAGTGCATGAAATATAATGAATACTACTGACATTTCCTTTAGTCAGTTTTCTTGTAATTATTTAAAACCTATGACAAAAATAGAACAGCAATCCTTCTCTTTAAATTCTCGAATTAACATATTGACGGCATAATGAAAAGCATAGAAAAGCACTTTTAATTGTCTCCATGCCATCAATTTATATCAACATTTTATATTTCGATAGAAGTTTTCTCTAACACTCACCTGTGAAATGTGACATTGAGACCTTTTTTATTGTATCTGTTGATACATCCGAAAGCGACACAACTCAATACAATTTTTAAACTCTCATAAAAGCACCAAGAGTGATCTGGTTATTTGCATGTCTGTGAATGCAATACTTCAATTTTCTTCCATACGCAATATGGCGGACCGCGATAAATACAGCCAGGGCGGCGGCCATTTTCGGCTTCAATTTATTTTCGAAGTAGGGGTACGCTTGGGCGTCTCCTTCTATCTTATTCCTCCAAGGAACGTACTAACTTCAGGCTGCCATCTTGGCATGCATATCAGAATTTAAAAGAGTAAGAAAGAGTAAAAGAGTAACATCATCTGCTTGTAAAACTGATGTTTTACTTTTGTGTTTCCTAGTTAATAGCACAAATATTAAATTAGCATATCAATATTTAAATTACGTGTATATAGCACTCTTCTAAATTCTGGCTGTGTACAGCAAAATGGGGAACTGACATTGGTAAGTTCGGATTCAGTTTTTTATTTTGATGTATCCTCTAATTCTAACATCCATGGATAAGCAAATTATGTCACGTGAGAGGAAACCTATTAGTTAGTCCTATAAAAGTTGTGTGTGTTGTAACCATAGAGTTAAGAATATAAATAGACGGAATCTTAGGCTGTTTTGTAGAAGTGGGGAATGAAGCCAAGAGACGGAAGGTACGAGGCATTTCCGCCATATTGACTGGCCCCATTTTAGAGACCCTCTTTTTCAAGTATTGCCTCTCTGAGGTGCACTCATCCTCCTATTGAAAAAGGCAATCCTCACAGTACTCGGTATAGAGGGACTCTAATGGGGCCACACAAGATGGCTGCCGATGAACCGTAATTTGGCTTCATGTGACGTCATGTATGCTATCTCTATTTTCTTCCTAACTCTATGGTTTTAACCAAAGACTTATGCATGAATAGAATAGAGGTTGCATGAGGTTGTTTTCTGGACGAAATAAGTGAAGCCAAGAGATGGAAAGGACGAGGCACATCCACCACATTGATTGGCCCCCCATATTTAGAGGCCCAGTATTATCTACTCATTCTTTCTTATGGGAAGAGAAAATTATTAATGAAAAGCGCGCATGTCAGATGAAACTTCCAAAATAACTATCGTTGTTCGAAAAGACAGTTCTTCGCAGAGAATTGACAATCGTAATATGCTTGAAAATGTGCCACATGTGTTGCGCTGTACATTGTAGTTACGCGACAGAAATGTGCGTTTCAAAAGGTCACCAGTTTCAGTACCGGTATAAAGGGACTCTAGTGGGGCAACACAGTATGAACTCTAATGGGGCAACACAGTATGGCTGTGGCTGAACCATAAATTTGGCTTCATGTGACGTCAAGAAAGCACTCTTTATTCTATTCCTAACTCTAGGCTTTTAACTAATGCTTATAGAACTGTTAGGTTGCCTCATACGTGACGTCATCGACTTATCCAAGGATATGAAATTTAGAAGTCAAATTGAAAACCTGAATCTGAATGTACCAACGTTAGGCCAGCAGCTTTTCTTGCAAGCGTTAACGGCATAACCGCGTGCTTTGCTTGCTGTTTCTTTGAGTATTCAATGGAAACTCGTGTTGCACGTAGAACACGTACTTAAACACATAATTCAATTGGCTTTCAGCCAAATCGCAAGCAAAGCGCAACGAGCACCTCCTTAAAATCCGGCCATAGAATGCAGTGTTTGTATACCCCAAGTAGCAAAATTTGTTTGGGCCAACGAAAATCTGATCGTATGGATTGATGTTAGATGCACGTTTGCCAGCACGGTTCACCCTACGTACTAAACGGCCGTTGGCGAGAACGCTGTCCTGAACAGTGATGCCCAACGTAGAACCAACTACTTGGTAATTTCAATGTGTATTTAGCCGAACGCTGGAATAATGTTGGCAACGACAATGAACAGGAAGCCATAGAACGTGCCAACAACGGTTCAACGAGGTACTAATCGAGGCACCTGTGCACGATGCCGACGATATGCCAACAATTGCACGACCCACCGACTGACTCACAAAACATCCGAATAGAAGTGTTACCGTTATTTTATCGTGCACGCAGTGCTGATCCATATTCAGTTTGCCTTTTTGCACTGTCTTCGCTGTTACACGTTCCTTGGGTGAAAAATTGTGGCTGCCATGGGATTAGTGCCTCCAACGGTCAGCGACGTGATTTAGAAGTCTGATGCCTTAACCACTCGGCTATGCTGGTCTTCCAATTGGGAGATGTTTTTTTCATTCCTTTTGTGGTACGAAGACAACTGAGAAGCTTGTTTGCAAAAGCTACTATATCCATGTTCCTGTTGAGAATTGTTCCCCCCCCCCCCTGTTGTTCATGTAATGTATAAATTCCTGATTTGATTGTGAAGCAAATGTAATATGAAAGCATTGATATTAATTAGATAAGATACTTTCTCGTTCAAACTGAAAACAAAAACGATTCAGGAACTTGTCTAGTATGTGAATTACAGCAAACAACATTTTAAAAAGTAACATTGATATAGTAGCGTTTGGAAACAAAGTTATCAGGCTTTGAAATTAAGTAATCCATATCCAGTGATTCCGCCAGACCCCCCTGTGGGGGGTTACCCCCCAATCTTGACAACATCCATGCAACTTTAAAAATTATTGCTGTGCAAAATCGATAGAAACCGTAAAAAACTTCTTACAGTACTCCACTGAAAATCCTGGCGGAAACCCTGATCCATATCGGTTTTTATCCGATATTCGGGTGGCTTTTTGGATATTATGTTAGAACTATCAATGCTGCATTGCGTAGCACATATGAACTTTTCCGTACGAAAATTTGTGGCTGGCCGAAATTAGGTCGACATAAGCAATTTAGGTTGGCGGAGATCTCTTCTGGTCCTACATAGGTTTCGAAACTTGTACTGGTAGGTCAGCTGGTGGTCATCAGGCAAACTGCCTCTCTCTCTTTCTCGCGTATGGTTGAAAAAATAATAAAATTGGTTGGCCCAAATGCGGATTCAGGTCGATAAACCAACGACGGTGGAGACACTAACAATAAATACGGTTGAACCAACATAATAATGTGGTTAGCAAGACATCCATTTTCTGTTGACAACCTAACAATAAAATTATTCGGACAATGGATGTTGTAACGCATTGTTTATGGTTAGCATTACGTTGAATTCATCCCTAAAATGTGCATACGTTTTACCTCACGTTGGCCTTTTGTGAGGATTTTTTTCGCCTTGGGCCAACTATTGGGTTTTCTAGTTGGCTTGACGTTGTATCAACCCATAACATGTTACAAACCGGACATACTGTTTCTGTTACGTTGACCTTTTGTTAGTTTTCTTCACCTTGGGTCAGTTATTGGCTACTTTGATGCTTTTGTGATTGGACATTGGTTGGACATCCAACCCACCATAAACCAACGTTGCCGACATGATACCCAGAATTTTGAAAGAATAGGATGTCTCAAAATGAACGTGATCAGCTTGTAAAACAGATTTTACTCTTACCTGTGTTGCTTAATTAATAGTATATTAATTCGAATTCAGTTGTTTCTATTTGTAAACCAATGACGTCACGTGAAAGGCAACCTATTTTGTTAGTTCTATACTGAGTTTTAACAATAGATTTGCTTTTTTCTTTGCAGTTCATCATGTCAGGGGAATGTATGAACGAATTTCCACTGAATTTGAAAACCAACGTAAATGAGATAACACCAAGTGATAAACAAATCCGCAAAGAAAAGAAGTCGAAACGAGTACCTGCTGCATGCAAGACTTTCATGGCACAAATTATAAGAAATTTCAAGGAGTACTGTGAACATTCAAGTCTCCATGGTCTACAGTACCTCGGGGAAAGAGGACTCTCATGGTTTGAAAAGTAAGTTTGAAAGGATTAGCCTCACTTGACACGAAATCATTTTTCTTAGCATATATTTCATCAAAATTCTTATGGAACTACTAATATCATAGGAACTATTGTAGCATTTTTCCTTGCACTACGTAAAAATGCTTCAATTTCAAACGGGTCTTATGATTGATTATAACCAGCATAACGCATCCTTTCTGGAACTGCTACGGGATACTACTTTTCAAAGCTGCCTCAAAGTTCGAAATTAAAATTTTTTCAGAGTTGGTAAAAGGGAATTTTTATATCTGAACGGGAATTTCCTCCAGTTTGGATAGAATCTGCGGTTTTAGAAATCTGGTAACACTATTCTTGCGCAGTTGGTGTAGACTGTAGATTTTTTACATGCAGCAAGAATTTGATGAAATTGCATGTGAGAGATACTGCTAGCACGGCCCTAAAAGGTTCTTGCATAAGGGTCCCCAAAATTCTAGTTACACACTTCTTTTAGATACTAGCTTGATTTGTAATTCAATCGATCATTCCAATATGAGAAATTAGAGCTCACTAACTAGAACACGTTCTCAATAGAGCTGTGCATTATTAACGAGCAGCTCAGCGCAGAAAATAATCACGGAAAGACGTCTGCATAGGCAGAGAGTTATTTTACATCGTGGAAAAGGAAAACAAGTTTTGTATTGCTTGCTTCTCTTGCGATTTTGATGAGTAGTCAATTGGAACACGTTACTTCTAATCGGATAAGAAACACAACTTTGTATTGGCTACTCACAGAAATCGGAAGCAAAGCATGCGGTGAGCGCCCGCAAGAAAAGCTGACTTAACTTTACCACTTACCAGAAACCCGTCTACGCTCGTTAACGATCACTTGACATTATAAGACATTGAAAATGTAAAAACAGGCATAAGAGAAAATCTATTCATAAGCGGTTACAATTAGAATGTAATGTTAAGAAAGAAAAAAAACTTAACCCTAGCGGGAATCGAAACGAGATCTTGCCAGCGATCCAACACTTTACTGCCTATGATAACCAGGCAGCTGGCAGCCAGCCCTTTCGAAACGGTGTTTATCGTCCCGTCAGGTACTTGAAAACATCGCTCATGGATGATAATGCGATAAAGTGACGCTATTTCTCTGATTACTTTCAGAACCGAGCCTCGCAGATTCCAAACAGATTAGTCTATTTTTCAATGTAGTCAGATTTGTTCATTGTTCTTCTAATGTTATGCTGATAAATTTGTTTCTAGAAAAAAAAAATCTTAATATATTTTCACTGTCAGTATTTAATTCTGGTTTTACTTTATGAATGCACTCAGATATAGGAGGAAAATAGATATAAGTATGAGATTTAATGAACATTTAAATGACACCAGTTCCAGAGACCTTAAAAAATTAAGTTTATAATTCAGGTACAGAGAACGAAAGGAACGATCGAAACAGACCTATTTGATTGTGCATGAATTACCAACCCTGTGCTATATACAATGGCAATACTACCGCACAGCATTGGTAATTCATTCACAATCGAATGGATTAACTTCGATTATATGTTTCTATTTAACAGTTACAAAGAAAACATTCATTTTGTGAGATAATGTAGGAACTAGCAACGATTTATTATTAAAGTTTTAAAATATAACTAATACTAAGAGAAAATAGTTATTTTAGGTGGTTAATCGCTAAACACAGTGAAGTAGTTCCTCAGTAACAATTATTTTTCGAGCTGAAGTAACCGTTGCAGAATCCAATCCCCTGGAATGGTTAAAAATTAACGGTTACTGAATATCATCCCTACCGTAATGTATTCACATAAGCTCTTGTGAAACTCATTTATCCGGAAATGAGAGTAAAAAACGTTCTCTGTTTCTTTTAGGCATGTATTCATGGGGAGGTTTTTCAACTGCCACTCCGAAAGAACTAGTCTCAACACTTGTATTACTCATATGTATACTGAAATACATATATAATAGCACATTCTGTAAATATTCTTTATGTTATTTTGAGGTTAAATAAGGTAGTTCTACATAATATTAAGTAACATAATTGTTATTTTATATTTTAGTACACTGTAGTCAATATGCATTAGACTACTTATAATTATCGTGAGCCCCCGAATAAAATCTTCTGGAAGAAACACTTCAAACATGTACGGAAATGTAAAAATTGCAAACTGTTGACACTAAATTTAGAAATGCTGCTTAGACACTCGTAAAAACTTTGGTAATCTTTATTTATATATGTGCCAGTCTAGTAACTTTGGACTTCGGCCCGTCACGATTCGCCTTTAGCTATTAAAATCCACGACGATGCCCCTGCAGGGACTTGAACCCGGGACCTTCAGGCCGATGGCCTACCCCCGCAGACCGCTCGGTCACCCGGTTAAGACACTCGTGTTTATAACAAAAGTATACTTAGGACCGCTTGACACGGAAGAATTCTGCCACGATAAACCATTGCATTTTTCTTAACATAAAAGGTAAAAGCACCAGTAATGGAAACTTGAAGGGAAATTCCGTAAAATAAGTTTTTCTTAAGGGCGGAAATCATTTCACCTATGTATGGAAATTTTATATAGTATGTTCTGATGCCCCTGACTATTATTCACTCGTCATTGATTTCATCTGGTATTTCTGACATAACGTTGAAGTTAGTTCAACGGTTGCATCTACTCTTCCATGCATTCTGTTAAGCAAGGGATTAAAGAAACAGCTTTCGTTTTTTTATTAATGAAATTACAATAACGAATTCTTTTGTTGTTCTGCACTATTATTTATTACGAAATATCTTTGTTTCAAGCATTTAAATGGCCAAATCAACTATAACTAAGGTCTGTTTTGCAAAGTAAGGGGTGTCCATCACAGTAAGTTTTTGTCCAGTTTTGGACACTTACTATTCATTACTGGGTTGAAATAAAAATCCTTAATTGATTGAGATCTTATTAACGTTCTAAGAGAGCTTATGAGCTTCTAAGGACGAGACTTACAGGCTTTGTTAAAGTGTGCTCCGAACCGCTCCTTTTAATAGCTCTCAGCGGAAATCGAACCCATGACCACGCGCGCAAAAAGTGAGCTTGCTAAACTCTCGGCTAATTTAATTCGAGGGCGAAATCATAATCCTGTTAGTTGTTTTATTTCAACTTGAAAATGATTATTTACTCTTCATGACCATAAGTTTGCGAGGAAAATTTTGGTCCCATTTTTACCAGTGATGGACGCTGGAACGCCCATTAATGAAATGATTTGTTGACGTTTTAGATACTATTCATTACAACTTAGAATTTGCATTTTTATGGCCACATGGAATCTATGGCGTAGGCCGGAATAGGGTAGGGGAAAGGAAGTGGGAAGGAGTCAGACAGGTCTAAATTAAAGGTGCCATAAGGGCATTCATCTGGCATAACTGAGGAAAACCCTTGTTTAAACATCAGCAAAGGATGGCCGATCACTGGTCTCGAACCCAGGACCTTCGGAATGTAATTCCATGAAACAATCAGATAATCGAAGAACAACATTTAACATATAATCTTGTTTAGTACTCATATTCGCAACATCAGCAATTATTAATTCAATTATTTTGAGTTGAACAGTATGCCCATTACTGGAACATATAGTTCTTTCCGTGTCCATTACTGGTACAAAATAATGTTACACAAAAACGTTATTTACTCTCAAATAGTGTATGTTAATGAAAGTAATGGGTAGAAATCACTACAAGATAGCATGGAGAACTGTATTTGAGTTAAAAATTATAATGGTGAAAAGTGTCCTTCAAGTGTCCATTATTGGTGCGTTTCCTTTATTCCATCAAAATCGTTACCGAATATACCATAACATCTTGCCTTATTGTACACGGTCGCATTTTTGCTAGGATTAATCGTAGCATAAATGCTTCAGAGTCAAGAGGGCCTTATACTGACAAAATCAGAGACCCAGTCATTTCGCCAAAATTGCAGCCATTTGCGATAAGTTCATTATTGTTTCTATTACATTTTCGTTTTACAGATTATCTTGGATAGCATTTTTAGGTGTCTCTTTCGCTGCTTGCGTATATTTAATTCTACAAATCTGGAATAAGTGGGACAACTCGCCTGTTTTAGTGACTTTTTCTGGCAACACTGTCCCGATTTATGACGTACCATTTCCAGCTGTCACCATTTGTAATGAACTGAAAGTTGACAACACTAAGTTCAATCTAACAGATCTTGAAAACAGAAGATTTTCCCTCTCTGAGGAAGAGTAAGTAGTTTTCATTTGTTTGTTTGTTCGTTTCTTTGCTTGTTTGTTTGATTCTTTCTTTTTTCTTCCTATCTATCTATCTATAAAATACATTACCGTCAAACGGGGTGATTTGAGACAGATATAGGAAGGTATGCTCAGGTTTAGACACTTTATATTTCGTTTTCGAAGGTTATTTGATATGGATTTGTGCGAGTACTCATTTATGATTGGATAGAGCTCCTGCGTAGCCGTCGGTAGCGCGCTCGACTTCAGAGCGAGCGGTCCCGGGTTCGATTCCCGGTGGGGGCTCAAACATGTCGGTGTTGACCCAGCATCGTGAGGACAATTGGGGAGCTGCTGTGAATAAAAGACAGTGGCGATCACCGTGAGAGCTTCGGCTCTCCTCTCCCAACCCGTCTGGTCAGCGTGGGAGCAGTAGACCAACTCCTCCCTTCGGGGAGAGGTCTCATCCACTAGTGGGTTGAATATGGCTCTGATTTATTTATATGATTTTAACAACATTTATTCGTCAGAAACACATTTTTTTATAAATTTCAACGCATTGTCTCATGCCAACCCGTTAGTGGGGTCACTCGAGACATAAACGTAATTCGTTTGTTAGTCTTAAACGATGTGGCTATTGGTATTAGTTGAGAAAGAAATTGGGCTTTTAAATATGTTTCTAATATTACAAAGATGGTTTTAAAGTACAAATCTTCAATAATGCAAACATACAGAATGGCAATATGGTACATTAAAGTTATAGAAATTACACACTAGAAAAATAATTTTAAGTAAACGTGAACAAATCAAACAAAGCGGCGCGCCTTAAAACTCACCTTCCAACATGTTGTTGTTCTCTTCTTGATCATTAGCAGTTTCTGAATATTCACCAACACTCTTTCCCAAGTACAACATCAATTCGTCTTCTACGTTGTTTCGTTGTGCTCTCGACAAATCTAACCAATTTCAGGAAATCTACGGTAGAATCAGTCCAATGTGACGAAGAAGTAGCCCCTTTCTTGGCTTCCTGAGGTACACCCTAAACTGTAAACCAGCCTTGCAATCACATAAAAACGTCA
>JAGDQP010035958.1:0-19297 GCA_022664845.1 Lepisma saccharinum | reverse complement strand
AGGATTGACGGCCAGGAAGGTTTTGCTGTGTGTTTGGTGGGATTGGCAGGGAATTATCTACTATGAGCTGCTATCATACGGCCAAACCCTTAACTCGAAACTATACTGTCAACAATTGGACCGTCTGAAGGCAGCAATCGCCCAGAAGCGGCCAGCTTTGGCCAATAGGAGAGGCATTGTATTCCACCAGGGCAACGCCAGGCCATACACATCGATAGTGACTCGCCAGAAGCTCCGGGAGCTTGGTTGGGAGGTTCTTATGCATCCACCTTATAGTCCGGACCTGGCACCGAGTGATTACCATCTGTTCCTGTCCATGGCGAACACGTTTGCTGGTGAAAAATTCGCTTCAAGAGAGGCTTGTGAAAATCGACTGTCTCAATTTTTTGCGAATAGGGACAAGGGCTTCTATGAGAGAGGCATCATGATATTACCTTCCAAATGGCAACACGTTATCGAACAAAACGGCGCATATGTGACCTAAATCGGATCATTCTAACTATGGTAAGTCAAGCCTTCAATGTCATGCGAAAATAATGGATTACTTTTTACTACACCAGATATATTCTAGCAGTAAAAAAAAATGATCTTTTTAATAAAACAACAGAAAAAAATACACGAATAAAAGAACAAACTAACCCACATAAAGGCATTATTAATTATTATTGTTATAAGGAAAGAATACTATTTTATCAATATAATAGATGATTTTGACTCAAGAGATGGAGAACCAACATTTGCTGTAAACAGAGAGAGCGGGAGATTCTTTTCTTGAGGGTTGATGGAGTGATTAAAAAAAAAAAGATTTGCATGCCGAATTTGGGTTTAACTTGGAATGTTGGTTGTGGGTGGAGTCAAGAAAGAAACGCTGAATGATGTAGATAGAGAAGTATTTGAATACTGCAGTCCTTGACTACAATTCTTCTCCGGTTGTGCTGCTCAGCGAAAAGAGAGAGAGAAATAGAGTCTGCCAGGGAAAGATTGAATGAAGTTCTCCCCCGAGGTCCTCGATGAGGCTGCATTCGGAAATAAACTTTTCTGCGGGAGAATTTCTCTTTCTTTTTCCTTTCCTTTTTTCCTCTTGCTTTTTCAAACATCAAATATGGCGTCGACAAGGTAGTTCTTTTGTTTGTAAAAGAAATTGGAACCAAAGACTGCCTGCGTTGTTGTTTACTCTTTGCTCTCGTGATTTAGAGCATAAAGGAGACGGCAATACGAAAAGAAATCTATGATAATTAGTTCCAACTTGAAAAGAGTTTATCTTTTTTGTCCCTTCTATTTTATTTTGAAAATCTGAGGTTGGTAAATAAAAATTAAAAATTATGATCACTAAGTCACTGTAGGGGTTATGGTACCCACAAGTTCATCGCTGGAGTAACAAACGTTCTACATTAGATACAATCTTGGAGAATATTAAGCCAGTTTTCATAATGTGTTCCTATGTCTCAGAGGTCCATTTCAATATGCTCCTCCCGCTGACATCTAGGCCTTTCGAAAGGCGTTTTTACCCTCTGGTTTCATAACTACGCCGAGGTACATGATGTGCCCATCTTAGCTGTCATGGTTTCATTATTCTTACAATATGGGGTCGATTCTAGATTCTGTGGAGTTCTTCGTTACGCAGTCCTTTCATTCTCCTGTAATCCCATTCCTTTTCAGCTCGCATATGTTTGAAAATCTTATTTTCAAACATTCTCAGCGTATGTTTATTGTCCAACATTCGCAACCATATAGTATTATCGGTATATACTTTATAGCCTTTCTGTATGTTTTCAATTTAAACTTTCGTGATATCAATCGCGAAGTTAGGAGTTTCTGGACTCAATAGAAACATGCGTCGTCTTATGCTAACACGGAAACTGTCAATAAGATCACGTGCAAACCTACCTTGAAATTTTGCTAGGAGAATCTACGTTCTATGGAAAGACAATGCGAAGAAAATAGGTACCCAATTTAATTGCAAGCTGCCGAGATAGGGGTGGTGGTGAAACGTTAGTGTGAAGTGTACAAAAAGTTTATTTTTATCGTTGAATCAACAGAGCTCACTTTGACTTCACTTTCCTCTTGGAATGAAACACTGTCGAGTTGTAGCTTCACCTCCCACACCACAAGACTCTTCGCCAGGGACCTATTTAGGGGATCTGGCCCCCCTGAAATTCATATTTTTAAAAAAATGCATATAATTTTGCCTATGACCTGGGGTCTACTGGTTGGTCTACTTCTTAGCGTTTCTGACTACGGACTGAGGGGTCCCGAGTTCGATTCCCAGCGTTGCCAAGGATTTTTTCCAAGGTGTATGGGTCTGGAACGGTGCTCACCCAGCATCGTCATGCAATTGGGAATATAGGTTTCTTCCAGTAGTGGATCGAATATGACTGTGATATATATCAGGGATGCAAAACCTCTAAGTATGTCTCTGGCGAAGTGTGTTGTGGTGTGAGAAGTGAAGTCACAACTCGGCAGTGTTTTATTTCATGACGAAAGTGAAGCAGAAGTGATTCAATTATAAAAAAAAATGTACACTTCGTACTAATGTTCCAACCTCCTATCTCGGTACCTTGTAATAAAATTGAGCAGCTATTTTTTTGTGTATGGTCTTTTTGTAAGACGTAGATTCTCCCAGCAAAATGTCAAGGTAAATTCCGATATGATCTCATTGACGGTTTCCTTGCAATGAGTTTTTTTTATTTCTTCCGTGATCTCGTTTTAACTTGTTATAAATTTTTGCAAGCATTTAAATATGATTATTTTCTCCGCGATGTCATTCTTAATTACCATATTAAATTTTCTGTTTCATTTTTTCTCCATATATTTTGTTTTCCTCGCATTCGCTTCAGGCTTGTCCTAAATATTTTATTTTAAATGACAACTTGAATTAATTATTTACAAAGCAATAATGATCATTGCAAATAATAATTTTAGTTTTATTAAAAAGGAAGGGAAAAGCTATTTAATGGACGTTTGTAGGAAAAATAGCGTCAATTCATTTCTGATACAGCGACATTGCCACCTTGCGATTTTTATTGTAAAGGCTCATTCATACCCCCTCTCGTGACTACGATGCGAACTAGCAATGTTCTCATTCGTAAAACGTGAAATTTAAGATCTTCACACTCCATTTATTATGTACAACAGTAAGTGGATGGAAACCTTTCAAACGTGTAGTGGAAAAAAGAAAATAATAGTGGAACACGTCTATTTCGTTTAGATCTTGACACTCAATCACCATATTAATTAAAACATAGTTTTAATGAGAAAGAAGGCTATGGAATGGCTTCCTGGAAGAATAGATTTGTCTTGGAACCGAACCAGTCTAAAACATTTGCTGTCACCTCTTTGGCTAATGTAAGGCGTCGTTCCTTTAGAGATATGTCTTTATGTTAGTCAGGAGTTCTGGCAGGATGTTTCGTTTGGGGAGTTATAAGTAGAGTTTTGTAGGTTTTCCATAAATTTTTAACCTGAATAATTCTTAAGTTCGGGTGTCTGCTCGAAAATTTGGAGAGGTGATACCCCCATTGATGGTTGGCAGAATCACTGATAATAGGAAACAAAATATGGAAGTCGCAGAGACTCAAGTCTGAATTATGGGTGGATGGGTGTTTTATCCCATTCGACTCAAAGTTTTGATACAAATTTGAAATAATCCTTTGCCCAAGGGGGCAGGGACATTGTTATCACCTTCAAAATAAAGAATTACAGATTTCAATGGACATCAAAGGAAGAGATAACAGCTACCGTTTAACACTGGTTTGATTTAATTTGATATATTGTCTAATAACTTACAAGATTAAGTCCCATTTACAAGTGAAAGTGACAATCGACATGGTGAATTAATTTTGGTTTGCTATTGCCTTCCATAGGATGAAGTTGACGTCCTAAGGACGAGACCTACAGTTTAACATGGGCTCCCAACTACCTGTGTCTCCACTGCGGATCGAACCCAGGACCCCCCTTGATCACAAGGCAGTGAGCATTACCATTCACCCACAGGGGTCGATTTCCAGGACAAAGACTGTGTGCAGAACACCATTCATTTCCTTATTTTTCAGCAGGATAAGTGCTTTAGTGAAACTGGTGATTATGCGTTCAATATGTGGACGACATGATATTTTTATTTCATCCCCTCGTGTATATAAATATTCACTTTCTGGGTTTATGATGTTAGCTATGTTTTATGGTGTGAACTTTTACCAATAACTTTGTTAGTATACTTTTCACTTTTTTTTGGCGTCTTATTTTCTTCCAGACAGTTGCTCTTCTCTCTACTATAACAAAAATTCAAAGGTACACTGTATGACGTCACTAGTATCAACAGAATACAGAATCTATTACTCCCGTTGGACACATAAAACTATCGCTCACTGAAACCACACAGCTAATACTACTACTACGAAAATACCAAAATTTAGGACAGTGGAATACATATATATATATATAACATGTAGAACTACCAGTTATATCAACATAATAACAATAATCAACAACAACAACAGCTATAGCAACACGAGTGAAACAAGTGATCACGTCTGCCACATTCAAAGCACGTACGAGCTTTACTGCCCTCTGTTGGTAAAAGAAGTAAGCTTCGTGCATGAATATTAAATTGTCTACACGGATGATGTCTGCAATAATAATAAGAGACAGGAAGAAGAAAAAAACAGCAAGAAAATGCAAGAAGTAAAAGAAGTGATGAAAGAAGAAGAAGAAAGAAGAAAACAAAGGAAAGAAATAGTAATAATAAGACCGAAGCAGTTAACACATTTTTTTTATTACTAGTTTATTACCGACATTCCGCGGTCATAATTTTTTGCATTTCTTTTTGAATGTTCCTTTTTACAAACTTCGGGAAATGGAGGCATTTCTTTTACGGGTTTTCGTTATAGCTGAAAGCTATATGGGTATAAACAAGAAAGAAGAAACAGAACATATGAATAAAAGATTTTAAAACTACTACAAAAATATACATCAAACTTTAATTTCTTATTTTTATGATTGTTGGTAACTTATTTGTTTTTATTATTTTAAATACAAGATCTATATTTTCTGTAGATTTAATACTTTACGAAAATGTCTGTTTGACGAAAAGTTTCGGATTGTCTACTTAATAATTAAAAGAACTGTCTGACCCTGGTTGCTTTATATAACCATGTAACTGCTGATGCACTGGGGAGACAGACTATTCCTTACAATGGAGGACTATGATCAGTTTGAGAATCTGCTACTAGATGGCATTCAAGTACGTAAATAAATAGAACGATAGAACATTACAGTTCTTTGCAATAAAGTTCCTACAATGAAGTATTTATTTTCGCAATAATTAGCATTAATTATTGTATTTGCTTTTCCGAACGTTTGCGTAGTAAACTTTAATTGTCCAAGAATGTTAATGCTAAACTTTCATTGCAAAATAGGTTCAAAGTGCAATATCAGACGAATCGACAAGGATAATTCAACCGAGAATAAGAAAAGTCTATGGTAACTACGATTTTAATTTTAGGATCTATATTTATATTTTTTTCTTTCTCCAGGTACCTTGTAAAAGTTCGAACAAGGGAAGGCCGGCAACTTCCTGGTGATTTATCGTATTGAAATTTCCACAGGTTGTAGCATATGTGGATAGTTAAAAACTTACCAAGTTTTTTAAGTTTCGTAACTTCTTAGAACCAGGGTTATAAGGAGTTCCATCATTGCCCCTAAAAGTTATGTACACTTGTAATACGTGCCGGTGAAGGAAAAAGAATCTGGTTCACCTGCACTTCATTGCATAGGAAAACACACGTGTTGCAAACTATAGGTGACTACAATTGTTTTTAGTTATGATGTCCCGTATGTGATCTATGTGTATCGATTTCAATGCCAATTCAGTTACTTCTAATTTCATTTGTTTTCCTATTGTAAGTAAATATATATATATATAGCCGGGACACTTACTACTTACTCTATGCCTTACGGAATTCGTAAGTTCATCGCCGCAGTAACAAACGATCGTTATAGGATTTTATCCTGGGCAAGATCAAGCCAGTACTCATCACAAACACCAGCTTCTCGAAGATCCCTTCTAATATTGTCCTCCCAAACGTCGTCTTGGTCCTCCTAACGGTCTCTTTCCATCCGGTTTTCGGAGCACTTAATACCGAAAAATGTTTCTATAAATTAATACTTGATTGCATAATATTAGTACTCTTACGGCAAAGGTTTTAATTGTCCTTATAAAAAGTATTTAACTAATTATTAATGTATTGTGATCCTCCCTAGCAGAGGGTAAAATTAACTTTATTTATAAAATTCAAAATAATAGGAAAAAATAGGTTTTAGTATATTTTTTCTTGTAATTTGTTCGGTGAAATGGAAATAAAACCACCGCCATGTTTCAGTAAAGATGAACAGAGTAGCAACAACGAAGGCTGATGAAATATATTGCAATCCATGACGTCAATCGAGATGTTATTCACCTTTGAGCAAATTAACCATGTTCCTTATGCTGGGAACGTCACCTTTCGACCTACTTAAAGTTCAGAGGAGCATCAAGTCAGACAAACACCACACACACACATTTACTACATGTACGTTTTCCTATATAAAACCAATCAGTATTCTACCAAAACCTCCAGTTCCGTAGAGGGGCCTACAGAGCTTCAGTACTCCAGTATCTCCTGATTCATAGAGGGACCTTCAGTGCTTGAGTACAATAAAAGAGATCTCCAAATTCCGACAGACTCCAGCCAAACCATCAATTCCAATACAAGAAGGAAGATAGTTTTCTGAGCATTTTCCATCATCTGGCTGCGACGGAATCAAAGGCTGTTGAGATTCATCTAACATCTAACTAAATTTCAGGTATGGATAGAGGATCTGTTTTATATTGTGAACTCTAAGCGTCTGGCATAATTTAGACTCTCTGAGTGTCACCTCCCGATCTATATCTGCTCAAAGTTCATAAAATTAGTTTATTCTGTCCATCGTTAGAGAAACATGGTGTGTTTAAAATGTAACTAAGTAACGATTAATTTACACCGGTAACAATCCCTTTCGTAGTCAAGCGGGTCTCAAGAATAGTCGAGCTTCGCTACGCCAAAACCCTTAATTTACGCTCTACCATCTTTACAAACGGTTCCCAAAACACCAAAGTATACGCAATCCATTCAATGAGCACACAGTAACTCTCAAGACGTTCACAGTATTATCCTTTATAATTGCTATTTCCAATCGTTAATCGTGTACTCAAATTTGTTCAATTTAAACAAATTATTCTGTTATTAATAAATTACCGCAAATTATTCTGTTATTTGTTATCAATAAATTGCTACCGCACATTGAAAAATCCATTCGTAACAATTTCCCCTCTTTTAGCTTAAGAGGGCAACATATTCATATCTGGTGGGAAAATTCCTCAACGTAGCAGTTACACGATACCGAATTCACCCTACTAATAATTAGAGCTTATGCCTCAAAATTGATCTTGTAAACTTGGTGAAATTCTAGAGATTCTAACTAGAAATATTACAATTTTTCGGTTCCATATTATCATTATTATTATTTTTTAAATTCAAAATACTGCTTCTAGCTATCAAAAACAGTCCATCATAAAACTTAACGTTCTTCGTTTTCCCTTTACATGTTTGTTGATTGTCCTGAACGTACAAATACAAAAAAGAATATACCGTATTTTTTTGATGACGAGCTGTGGTTTTATTCCACTTTGGGTTCCGCAGCCGCTAAAGAGAAGTGAGTTTGACTTTGGTGTTCCCAATGGCTCTTGTGGCTACAGAAACAGGGACATTTTGACGCACTCATATCCTAGCGCGCATGTACAACCTCATACCTCTCTCTCTTTCTCTCTCTCTCTCTTGAGATGGAGAGAGAGAAAAAGCAATGATCTCATACCAGGGAATAGACCCATCACAAATGGCACTGTTGACCAGTGCGCCATATGGTACGAATTCTTGTAGAACAGGTTCTACAAACCAAACGTTTAATTGCGTCCCATGTATGACAAACGCCACTGCTTGCTGGCTTGAAATTGGAATATGCTCATTGTGTTGAGAGAGCTCTGTATCTCTCTCCCAACTTTATCTCTCTCTTTCTCTGTGTGCACGTGTGAGCCTGAGTATAAAAATATGAAAAAAAAAAATGGATCTGTTTACATTGTAAAAACTTCTTTTCCACATCTCAACTATTCATTCACCTCAAATCAGGTCAACTTTTGAACACTTAAACAATTTTTTATCACTTTTTGAAAAACCTTTGAAACATTATTGCACATTTGTTACAATATAACAAAAGGTGATCTCTGGTACCATAGGAAAGATTCACGAAAGAGTTTACCGGGAATTGGAGTAGAACCAACATCATCTTGACAATACACTAATGGTTTAAATACACAATTACATACACAATACACAATTATATACTATTAAGTATATAATGATAATAAACACAATGCGATTTTGAATACGATGATAATACTGATGCTAATTCCCGTAGATGCTTCTAGACGCGATCTATGTTGGTTTTCTGCCTGCCGGAGCGAAACTTAATCCTTTATTATTATTATTATTATTATTATTATTATTATTTTAGTCTTGGAGAAGTTACATTTATTAATTTAAATATTGCTATTCTTTAACTTATACGCTGTGTTTTCCCTTTAACACTAGATGGGAGTAGGTTCAAAATGTGCAGTTAATTATATTTGAGAGTGAAAGGTCTGCCGTATCATCCACATGAATTGTTACTTTATAATGAGACTACATTAGGCAAAACTTTTTGTGCAGACACATGTTAACAAAGCCTGCCTCAAGTCCGCTACAACCATTGATTGTTTCTTTCTACTCAGAAGTTTGAAGGCTGAAAATTAGATAAAAAAAACATTGCTTAATGCTAAAATTACTATAGAATGTAGTCCTAATCCAGTACTATAGGTTTAAATACCGTAAATATCTAAAAAAAAAGACATAAGTTATTGCTATATACAGTCTCAATCACTTTCCTAGTTGCTGTTATATTCGTTCACATAGTTGCCAGATATTCTTAGTTTTGTGATATAAATCTCGAGATTCATGTTGATAAACTTCAAAACGGACAAATGTTGTTAAACATAGGATTTTGAAAAGTATTATTATACATGTTGATAAAACCTGTACATTTATTTTTATTTCCAAGCACATTGAAGTATAAATGCTTGAAGACAATACTGGAAAATACATATTTTGATCTTTCTAAATATATAACGTTGATAGAAACATTTAGAAAATAGCCTCATGATCTTAAAAGTCTTGCCCCTACATAAATGAAAATGTTAGAAAATATTTTTCAATTATTTTCCAGAATGAAAAGTTGTTTTCGAAATAACAAAAAATCTCTTAAAAATATACCAGAAATATTTCATGCTATGTGAGTATACGGTATATTTAAACGATGGTTGAATATAAAAAACATATAATACCAATCATTTCGGCACTTGTAAATGTTACCTTTCCGTCCAAGTGTTTAATCCTATTGTAGTGCATTGTGCCAACAAATATACTAATTTGTGCATTAAATAATGATGCATATATAATTTCCTTGTCTTGTTTTCTGTTTTCAAAGTTCCGAGTATGAAAGAATTGACAGAAGGTTTCAACGTTTTTGAGACAGTCCTCAGCAACATTTGCATTCACAGAAATTTGGCCTAGTGTAGATTCACTGTAAAGCTTAAAAAAAAGCGTTGAAAATAACTTCTAAAGCACATAAAAAAAATCATTTTATTTGTGTCTTTTTCTCAAAAAGAAACAATATTTCATTTCATTTGTTTTCTATCTGTGCGGACCTTAAGAACACAGAACGCGCTCGAATTATGTGGATAATATATCCAAATAGCATTAGTGCTGGAATGTAAATATCAATATATTTTCCAAACTGGACAGATTTCAATGTTGTTCTTCTTTTAGTATTTGATTTCTTTTTCATTTTGTAGCCCTCAGGAGGAAGAACGAGGGAAGGAACGATAATTCTTCAAGATTTTTTTTTCTCTTAAGTTTTCCTACTGGAGTTGATTTAGCTGCACCAAGTGTTAAGATGATGAACCAGCTGGAAATTTTATAATTGTGAAAGTTGGAAAACTTGTATCTTTCAAAAAGACTAAATAAAAATATTTATTAAAAAAGAAGTAAAAACTTAATATTATGAGTTCCTCGAGGCATGTTTTCAATTTCAACTTTCTTTCAACTGAAGAAGTATAACTCGGAATTTATTGGACAAGGAACAAGTGCAGTAGGAACAAGTGGATCAATTTTCTGATTACAATATGGAGATCAATTTAAGACAAATGTTCTTAGTTTAAAATACTGGAAAAGTAATGAAACATTGAAATGTATCTAATTTTTCTGATAATTCTTTAACAGATATTTGTTCAATTTTTCCTTTCGTAGATACGTGTAACTCAAATGTTGTATTAAATATGATGCACCAAACAATTTTGTAATCAACATACTTGTTCGATTTTCCTTAACTTAAAAACTATATTAACTCTTTTACAATAATTATTTTATTTGAATCAAAATGCGATACTAAGGATTTTCCATAGAATTACTCCGTATTAACCATGCTAAAATGCATTGAATCATTGCAAATTATAGCTAAAATGTTTTTCAGTACATGTTACGTAATCAGCACTCATACAAATATTGGCAGTCATCTTATAACAAAGGAAAATATCTTTGAATATTGTCGATGCTACGTTTCCACGCTGTACACATTTTTTTGAAAAAGATCCATTTAGCGAGACTCATAGTATAAGTTTCGTAAATTAGAATCGTTTCTCTTTTTCTTAAAAAAAACAACAACAGGGATATACAAAAGTATTCATAGTTTTCTAAACACTGCAGACCACTCTTTATTTGCATTCAAAGAACCGATCAGCGTCTGTTCAAGTTTTGTTCCGCGAAGAATACTACCTGGGAAATTGAGTTTTGTTTACGAGAGTTGAAAGTCAATACGAGGACTACTATTTATCTTTTGAGCCTTGGCAACACTGATTGTATTTACGCGCCATTTGACGTTTCCATAGAAACGTCTGACATTCTTGACCATAACGTACTTAAAATGTTTTGTCAATAGCTTTATTTGTGTTGTCTACGTTGAATTGAAGATTGCGTGACAACAGAAAAATCGAATTAACTCGTGAACATTTTCGTGCGATGATTTTTTACGATTTTCGATGTGGATTTTCCAGACAAGAGTGCATCGATCAACTGATTTCCACATTTGGCGATGAAGCCCCATCCTTTGCCACTGTGAAACGCTGGTATAACGATTTTAATCGTGGCCGCCATTCGCTCACTGACGAAATTCGCGAAGGTCGTCCAAAATCAGTTGTTATTCAAGAAAACATTGACGCTGTGCAAAACCTAATACTGAAAGATCGTCATGTGACATACTGTGAGATTGAGACAACCCTTGGCATTAGTTCCACCAGCATATATAAAATATTGCATGATCATTTAGCTGTGAGAAAGGTTTGTTCTCGTTGGATCCCACATAATTTGACAAAAACTCAAAAAGAAGCTCGGGTCGATTGGTGCACACAAATGCTCAATAAATACAATGGCGGTGCTTCAAAAGACGTATATAAGATTGTAACAGGTGACGAATCATGGATATATGCATATGAGCCGGAACATAAACAGCAGTCGACCGTATGGGTGTTCCAAGATGAACCAAATCCAACAAAAGTTGTTCGCGCTTGAAGCACATCGAAACAAATGGTCGCCTGTTTTTTTTGGAAAAACTGGTCATGTGGCAACTGTGCCTTTAGAGGAACGTAGAACGGTGAACTCTGAATGGTACACAACAATTTGTTTGCCGGAGGTCTTTGGTCAAATACGGAAAACAAACAAGCGCCGTCGGATCATTCTTCATCAAGACAATGCGAGCTGTCACACATATCGTCTAACAACCGACTATTTGAACACTCAAAAAATCGAATTGATGGGTCATCCGCCGTACAGTCCTGATTTGGCACCCAATGACTTCTTCTTGTTCCCGAATGTCAAGAATAAATTGCGTGGACAACGATTTTCGTCGGCGGAAGAAGCCATTGATGCGTTCAAAAACCATATTATGGAGGTGTCTCAAGAAGATTGGAAAAAATGTTTTGACAAATGGTTCGAACGAATGCAAAAGTGTATTGATCATAAAGGAGAGTATTTCGAAAAACAATAAATCAATTTTCAATGACACATTACTGTTTTTTCATTGTTAGGGTCAAAATATAAATAGTGGCCTCGTAATTTAGAATTCCTAAATTTTCCTAGTTAAATGTTTTGCTTTCCCTCGCCTCAAAAACTTGAGAATTTAAGGATAAAATTTAAAATAGCTTGAATTTAAAGAACTTTGAAATTGTGTACCTTATAAAACAAGGGTCGGCAAGCTTTCCGACCAAAGAGCTACTCTCCAAATATGCAACTATGTGATGAGCTACCAAAAATAAAATGAAAATAGTTGGTCAGCCAATAAAGTTAACCTTGCGCGAGCTACGAAGAATATCTCTGGGAGCTACCGGTAGCTCTCGATCGATGCTTTGGCGACCCCTGCTCTAGATCAGCATTCCCTAAAGTCTTTGGCAGCAGTTTGTTCAGGAGAGTGACCAAACTGAATGTAAGAAATATTTTATCTCAAGTACAACTAAATGATGCCTGAAAAACGTAATAGAGTTAAGTGCCAAACATATTGTATAAGAAAGATCAATAAACACTGTTTTATTTTCTTATGCTACACGTACATCAGTCAGCTCTTCTTAAGAATATTGGAGCACCCGATTTTTAGGGCTGTATACAGCGAGATGCAAGAAGAAACGTTTAATACAATACTCTTTGTTCATTTTTAATTTAATTCAAAATAGTGAAATTTATCACTTCTAATTTAGTAAATTCACGCTTGATGTCGCTGTGTGTCAATTACTTTGATTTATATAATATTTATCGAGTTATACACGTCCTGAACTGCGCACATAATATCACATCTTGGAAAATATTATTCACACTAATTGGAAAAGAATTAAGACATTCATAACAGAAACGGGCCACACAGCGATATCAAGTGTAAAAGGTCCGGCGTTAGAACTAGAAGTTTAGTCTTATTAGAATCAAACTGGAATTGGACAAACTAGGTGAACCAATTGTTATACTCTCATTTTCAGATATAACTTGATTTGAAATATAATCGATGAACTTGCTATACACCTTGTATACCCTTGTAAGATGAGCGAGCAACACACTATGTGTACCCCTCTGTAAGGCGAGCGAGCATTATGATGTAATATTTATATTCTTAGTTATGTATTTCTTTTTATTAAATGCGAAAGCTTTAAAAAAAAAGAGAAAACAACAAGAATTTTAGTGTGTTTATGATGTTTTACGTATTGCTAACATTTGAATACAGTGCCGGAATAGTTTGGCTGGTTGTCAACAGGTGTCGTCAGTTTCTTAACATGATTGCAAACAGAGAAACGACATAATGAAGTATTTAAAACTAATTATACACATTGCATTAACAGCACAGCAATGCTTTATGACGTTTGTTATTAATCGAACATACAACTGTAATAATTTAAGTTACTTATTCTTTCTTGTCGATTAGTAGTCGTGATTGATTAATTAACATATGTACATATAGTGGTATAGCAGATTTTTTTGCTGCAGAGGTAATTGTATTGTCTAATGCTTTGCATAACTACTTTGATTTTACTTCCGGTGTTTTCTGTATGTGTATAATAGTTGGCTCTACGGATTTTTACGAAAGTTTTTTGTTGCCACCACTACGTATAGTAGATTTGAGGTATATTAGATGTCCGATTTCGTAGGTGATGAACATCTCTTATCAGTCAAGGACTTCACACGCCGTAAGATCAGTTGTGGCATTCCATTAAGATTATATATTCAATAGGATCTGCACGGCGACTGACTACATTGTGGTTATTTTGAGTGTGTAAGGCAAGAAAGAAGAAATGCCTTTTACAAACCTTGTATCATAAAGAAATGTCACTGAAAGTTCATCTATAGAAAATTCACCTATAGATAATTCTTTTATAGAAAATTCGTGAAGAGAAATTTCCATGTAAAAATCCATCTATAGAAAATTAATCTATAGAAATTCTGCTATAAAAAATTCTATACAAAATTCACGTATAGAAATTCACCTATGCAAAATTCATCTGTAGAAAATTCATCTATAGAAAATTAATTTATATAAATTCACCTATAGACAAAACACCGATAGATAATTCATATATTGAAAAAAATATATATCTAGAATTTTTTTCAAAATTCTCGTTCGTATTACTTACACTTCTTGAGAACGCCACTGAAAAAAATAAATAAGAAAAACTGTTTAGCGGAAAGGTTAAATTTTTACAGTGTAGGTAGAATAAAGTGCCAATAATGGTCAAAGTTCTCTTCCCTCATATGATTTTAGGTTGTCCACTAATGATACTCCACGTCTAAGGATTGATATTAGCATAGTAGAATACATACCAACCGTATTCACCCTGAACAATCTGACCAAAATTCTCTATCGTTTTCCTCAATTATGCCTAGTGAATGCTAGAATGATACAATCCGATTCAAAGAAGATAGCTGGACAAACCTGTCCGATGTGTTGGACAATAAGCCAATACCGAACCAGTATTTGATATAGATGTAATGTGAGCCGTAAAATGTAATGTGATTGCTAAATATATTTAGTCTAATGTTATCAGATTGTAAAACTTTTTGACGGAAGTATTTTCTGTTAATGGGAGTGTACCATACCAGAATTAATGACCACATTCATTGTCCGATGGAATATAAGAGAATTTAATATAATAATAATAATAATAATAACACACTTTTCAATTTCAAAAGTGAGACGTTTCACTCTCTAGATCCCGTTACTGCCTTGCTGTTTATTCGCTGTCTTGACTGCGTCCACACCACTTCAGCAAACTAACACAAGTCCCTTTGTGTATGTTACAATTATGCATGAACATCGCTTAAACCATCGTACATAATTGATTTGACTACATCTGTAACATGAGCTAACTTGTTACAAATTGAGACATACTCACTCTCATTACACGTACTAACACACTAAAGCAGACTAGCGGAAACGAGGGCATTACAATAAATTTCCCCCGGAAGTCAGACTGATAGTAGGACTGTATCAGGACAGCGACGTGTTTACAAGTATTTAGTAGCGAAAAGTTCTATTACACTCGTTTGCCGTGCACCATATTTAGGAAGTAATAGGGAGAAGTTTGGAAGGGCAGTAATATCCTCTCATTCACAACAGTCCGGTGATTTGAAACAAGTATTAGGAAAGTTAGATGAACAGTTTAATCATATATATCACGACAGACCGGTGATTTGAAGATTAAGTTAGTTCAACGTTTACTCTGGTAAGGAAGTTGGACATTCATTTATTTACGAGTACAACGAAAGCACTAGGCAAGTATCAGGAAGTTTCGGACACAGTAATTTTCATGCGTCGTTCAGGAGAAGTGAATTTAAGTAAAAGCATTCGAGAAGTTTTTGCTGAAAGTAGTACATATTCATGACCTAGCAGTATCCGAGATTCTTCAAGTGCAGGTAGTTTTATTGATGAATAGTACACGTTCAATAGGACATTATCTGTTAGCACTACAATACATGTTGTAAATAGAAGACTGCGTGTGCAGCTGAATGTTAGTGTGATTGAACTTCCATATATGTCGTGAAGTAATTCATTACCACGTTTATTACTTACGCAGTAACTGTAAAGTTATTTATACTTTTATCAAGTACCAATTACACTGAAGATTACTGTAAGTGGTGTCTAACGAACTTGTTCACACCAGGGCATTATATTTTATCAAGCTGTATTGAATCCTTCTCGTGCAAAAGTCATTATAGTTTTCACAAACGGACAGCCTATATTTTGTTTGATAGGGAAACGAATACACACAAATTCCATTCTAACGGACAATACGAAAAGTTGTAGAAGTCAAGAACTTCTTCCGGGGTTAGAAACTGATGAATATTCAAATACTTAAGAAATTACCTTGGATCCTTCGAGTAAATTAAAGATTGCGAAGTGAGCGACTTGACGCGTAGCATAGTCTGAACTGGACGTAATACAATACATAGAAGTGACAGTTCTATAATTCAAATTGAAGCGTGTAATATTGATTTATCCAGGAGAGAAACCTTAGTCACACATGAGACAAACCTATCTTAAGCATACATGAGATAAAAATATTTCGTTATTCAGGGGTGAAACCTTTTGTTGAATAATACACCCACAGGGGAGTAGTAAAATTTCTTTATTAAACTACCTTCATATAAATCAGATCAAATCTATCGTGTTTTGCAATTCATATAATGTTCTTAGATTGCCAATATTGCACCGAGTGTTATCAGAAAGTGCACCGCAAGTTGATTAAAGACAATGATTATCAGTTGGAACATTTTTCAAGCATTCATTCATTTTCTAACAGTTCATGTTTCAAACGTTATTTGTGTATTATTAAAATAGAAGTGTATACGAGTTTCTGTACTTCATCAGTTAATAAATACAATAAACATAGAAGTTCTGATCGTCGAAGATCACATCGTGTTCGCAGTGTCTCATTGACATTATATCACTCCTTGTTACAACTCTTAAGTTAGTCGCTCAGTATTTTTGGTCTCGACTACGACCGCTTTGGGAAAACATGTTTTCTATCTTTTACTCAAGCTTTGGTCAATTTCGATCCCTAACACGCCACAGTGTTAAGCCATCGTCTTCAAGACCATGAGTTCGAGTCTAGCCTGGGGAAAGGGTTGCTGTGGATTTTAATAAGCACTGTACTCATTTAATCAAGACGGACTGATGCAAAAAAAAAAAAAACTTATTGATAATTCGCCAGAAAGTCTCACAGGATTTCCAGTTTGGGATTTAAAGACAAAATTGGGGTGTTAGCACGGTTTTGAATAGAGTTTGGGGTGGTTCTAATATTCTAGATTAACTGCAACATCCTTCTTTATTCCGACGACTGCAAGATTTTTCACACCATATGATCTCCCATGGACGTAAATACTCTGCAAAATAACATGCATAGAAAACTGGTGTGCTGATTGGCTACGTAATCTCAACACCCGAAAAACTGCAGCTATTAGGTTTATTTTGAAAACAAATACCATCATGTCATCCTATGAAGTATGCAACCATATCATACTCTTGTTCAACAGTACCAAGATCATGGCGTTGTGTTTGATAGTAAATTAACCTTTCTTGATCACATTGACTACATCATTTCGAAAGCAATTAAGACTGTAGGTTTGATACATGCATAGTTTCACTGATATCACTAACCTGCTTGTACTTAGAACGTACTGTATTTTCTAAGTTGTGTTTTCCTGATTAATGATTATGCATCTCCTATCTGGGCCATGCCAAGTGACAGTAATCTCTTTAAGGTTGGATAAAAATGAATTTCTTCAAACGTATAGTCAATCATACATGCCCTTCCTTATCTGACCTATCCAAAGCTGATATTCTTTTTAACTCTCAACTAAATCACCTCCCTATACTCACCGTAAACTTTTCGATCTGTTAGATTTCTTTATAACACAATGAATGGTAATGTCCGCACAAATGATCTGCTCGCATTGTTTCAATTATGTGTTCCGAAAGCTAATAATAGCAGGGGCAATGAATACTTTTACAGTAAACTTTCAAGGTTATCTTTTGAAAAAGAAATCATTCGTAATTCAATTTTGTGAAAGGGAAATATCTTAATATCATATCTATTGAATTTGTCTCTATTCAGTAATAGTTTTTCTGTTGTTTTTTTATTTGTTGTTTTTGCTATTTCTGCTTACTTCCTAGTGTAAAAAGGCTACCACATGCTGTATCTAGGATCTATACTTTAAAAAAATAAATAAATTTGGGGGATACGGGAGAGTTTCTGGTTGAAGTATAGCCTACCTATAGAAAATACCTACCTCTGTGTTGCAAGCGGTCAACGTGACGTTAAGCGCTAATATACTACTCCTAGATTTTGATTTGTCCTGTTTCTATATCGAAGATCACGGCGATTCCTTTGTTCGTCGTAGTCGATTGCAAATCTTAGATACCGAGGTATTCTCATTCAGCAAAAATTCTATCAGTTGCGTGTTGTCGAAACGATACGCAATATTTCCTCACGTTTTTCAGCAATACTCCACAGCACTGATATTCAAATTAACTCCAATAAAGGCTAATAGATGCTAGTCCAAAACGTTTAAATAATAGTAAGATATTACAAAGAATTTTGCGGCAGAACTCCAAAATATTTTACGTGAATAAAATCTGCTCAAAAGAGCACAGTATAGTGAGCTAGAATGTTAAGTTATTTTATCTGAAAGGTTACTGTAGATTCTCAACTAATACAACGATCGAGTAAAGTTAATTACTAACTATATTTTTAATTAATATACTTAGTGATCAAAATTGAGTTGTGCTTCTGAGTTTAACAGGTTGAGGATCAGCACATCTTCAACCGAAACTTTCTTGAAGTAATTACTCATAATTAAAAAAAAAGAAGTTATGAAAACTGTCATGTAATTCCCTGTTCCTGCACAAACACAGCTGAACACACACCTGCTAACTTACTACACTAGACACACACCCTCAAGTGATTTAAGCAACAGGTGGAAGCAAGCAAGTCTGGCTTTTGAGGTTTTGAAACCGCTGAACAAGGAAATCCATTAAAACGGAGAAAATTTTCAGAGGAAAGTTTTCACCTGCATCATAAATTTCTAGCAACATTTTCTCTCTCTCTCTCTCTCTCTCTCAGCACAAAAGGAGAGAGAGAGGGAGGGGGGAAAGAAAGAAAAGTAATTCATCATTCTTTTTTTTTCTTTCGTTTTTCTCTGTTAATTCATCTCCCAAAAGTTCTTTGTACCAATGACATTTAACACAGATGTCACGTTTCATGTGTTACTCAAAAAGTTGAAATATGGATTTTAAATGTAAGGGAAAAATTAACGTAAAAGAAACCGAAAGATGGTGGTAATTGGAATAAATGTAACCACAACAAACTCCAAAATTGGAAGAGACAAAAAAAATAGATATGCAGCTTCAAGTAATGAAGTGAAAAATGTGAAAAAAAAAAGGGAGAGAAAAGAAAACAACAGAATAGCGATTCCGAAATAAACAAAGTGAAATTTACTGAGAGGAAAAATCTCTCTTCTGTGGGCTGATGAATAAAGAGATCAGGAGCGTATCCTCTGAGCTATCTAGACTATCACCACAGCCTAAACTTGTGAACAAATATTTTGAT
>JAGDQP010035957.1:0-19298 GCA_022664845.1 Lepisma saccharinum | reverse complement strand
CACCTTTATTTATATCAGTGACAGTGATTAGCGAAAAGCAATGAAAACTAACTAATCCGTCTTTACTCTCTCTCACATATTCGGTATTACTATGTGCTATGTGATAGACTTTTAAATATTGTAATGTGAATGTACATTTACTACTTAATAAGATTAACATAAAGTAATATTTTTTTTTTCTAAAAATATTGCTATCTGGATGGGAACCGAACCCGAGCCGCCAACCGCCTTGCCTAACGAGCCGCTGCAGGCGAATGCTGTTTGCGAAAGTGTATTGAACACCGTTGCCCTGTGCGTGGGAGTCACAGACTGGACAGTAGTCGTAATTCAAGGACTATGGAATTCAAAACAATATTTTATTTAATTAACTTGTAATAACTTGAGACTGGTTAAAGATACGGTAAACAAATTGCATCAGTGATTTTCTGAGAAAATAGCAGATGTATTTGATGTGACTTGTCCCTATTGCCATTTGAAAAAAAAAAGTTGAATCTAAGATGGCGGACGGAGAAAGTAGCATGCATCAGAGATGCGGTACTTAGTCTCATTCACATTTGGTATGGTTACGTCGCATGTACGAATGTAATGGTGTACTATACTAATACACGAATACAAAGGAAAAATGGAGTTAATTAAGATGTTATACATTTGTGTTATTGGATGCTTTGCGTAGGAAATCTACATTCCTAAAAGGGATTTGATTAGATTGAATTATATGAAAAGAAGTACATCCTAATAAATGTTGTGTTCCAAAATTATGTTGTTTTTTTCGTCATTGGTTCAATGTTTAGTTGTGCAGTATTCGTGAGGGGTGCGTTTTAGATCTTTCCCCGAAATGCCTAACCGACATCAGAATAGTGCATTAGGGTAAAGTCGCCAAATATGGAATACATTTCTTTCGTCTCAGAACCACATTCACAAAAGTAAGTTTAAAAAAATCAAACAAACAAAAACAAAAAAAAAAACGAATTTATCAAAAAATATTTCCCTGAAAGGTTTATTAATAGTATGCAAAAGGAATTTAGTACAGAATTAATCTATATATACAAAAATGAAAGTGACAGTGTTTGTGTTATCACGCCAAAACTGCTGGACCGGTTGGAATGATTTTTCGCATATGATCAGATACTAGACCCGTCTGGGAGTTACCATATCACTGTCATTCTAAAATGATTATCTTCAGAGACAATCGACCATCTAATTATACCTTAAATTCCAATGACGGAGTAAATAATGGAAGTTTTTTAAGCAAAGCACGTGGCAACCCACACTACAATGTTGTCCGATGGGTTGACCACCTCTAAGGGGTCAGAATTGGCATGACTGTCAATTAAGAGCTACCCAGCGAAGCGGGTCTCTGTTCTTTTTTTTTTAAACATATTTATTTATTGATGAAGGTTAGTTTTTATTTTTTTACAAAAAAAAAAAAAAAAAAAAAAAAGGATCCAAATATGAAACACTCTTTAAGAACCCCATTTCCTTCTCTCGAATCGCGTGGATAGCAGAAGCTAATATTACCTTCATCCCACTTTTTGCGTTTACCTTCAATCACCCTCTTCCGTTTAGCCATCCTGCTACAATCGATAAAGCATGTTTTAGAATCCAGATGTGGCGGCTGCAATTTAGAACTGACATGCGGAAAGAAGGTTGGCAAGATTGGTCCCGGAGAATACAATAATTTACTTAGGCTACATTTTGGAACAAGTGTCCCACTATATGCTGTAGACTATGTGTGCTGATCTCTTGCCGTAACAGAACAGGTATAGGCTCCTATAATCTACTATTCCATTTTAGGAACCCCAAGTATTCCATAATACAAAACTTGCCATTTTGAATTATAATGATCCATACCAAAATAAATAAAAAAAAATTTGTGAAAAAAAGCTAAAAAAAAAAAAAAAAAAAAAAAAAAAGCTAGTCGCCTCGTCAATTTTCTACTAGAAATTTACTTTCCAAATTACAGCTGTTAGTGTTAGATGACTTTTGAAAGCCCCAGTCATAACGTTCCAAAACTGCAAAAATGAAAATTAGATCACAGCGCCAACGTCGTCAATCCTACAGCTTCCATTCCTACTCGCTCTAATACTAGTTTCGAGAGGGTATGACGTGGTGAAGAGGAATAAGTTCTGCCAGTTTCTGTTTCCGTAAACCGCGCTACTCCATATTAAGCTTCTATTCCATATTTGGCGACTTTCCCCTTAAGATAAAATAATAATAACCACTGGCGTAACAGGCCGATAGGCTCTGAACCTGCCCCAACGCCATCTGTCCGCGTTTGGTGGAACTGCGTCCACCTGAGTGACGGCTGTGTGGTCAGCACTGCACACCACCTAACCACGAACAGGCGTATCAGGGGCTACACTTTAATATGATCTCCATAATATCCCTTGCAATATATACTGTTATCTTAATATTGTATTTTAGGTATTGTATTGAGAAGAGATGTATTGGTTGTACGAGTGATCTGAAAATATTCATTTACAAGACCGAAAACCACAGATATAGGAAGTTGCAACACTACCCGGAAGCCGCTTGTTCTCAAAATTAGCTTCTCTGCAACAAAAGCTGAAATCGATGATATTGAAAGTCCCCGAATTCGCCATTCCGAACTATGAAAATGTCCCTAAACTGAAGCTCCCCTGGGCCCAAGGTGTATATTTGAAGAAGTATACTTAACGCATTCATTTTGGGCACCACTTGAAGACGAACTGGAAACCCTAACCTTAGAAGCTTATTTAGGATGTCAACAGCAATTCGGCCAATCAAGCAACTTAAAACATTGGAGAAACATTTTAAGGACAAACTGATAAACTCATGAGGAACACTCTGTGTTGAGCTTCTAAGCTGGGAAAGACTGCAGAAAAATTAGCATCATGTCTGCTTTCGGTTTATCGGATCGATAGTCAGTTATAGGAAGGTTCGCTCAGCACTTTCTTCCTAACTCTTTACCGTTCGCATAAATACGTAATCCAATAACAGCTGCTTCATTTCGAAACTCAGCGATTTTGCCAACCATTTCTGTGGTCTTAGGCATTTTCTTTAACACTGTAAATTGATGATACGCGAAATGACCAAATGAGAGAATTAAATGTGGTCTCGTTGAGTGCACACAGCAAAATTATCAACAATATTTTACATTAAGAACAAGTCTTCACGCAACTGCATTTTTGTCTATCTTCAGTTACGGAAGAGATGTTTGTACCTACTGCAGACTGCAACCTTCATTCCAAAGATGACTTCAATTTGCATTGTGCTGCTGAATATCTCGCAAGGTTTCTAATTTCGTTTTCAAGTTCTCACCGCAGCCATTTCCGCAGAAGCCAACCGTCGAGATACTAGAGAGCGATTTTCTAGCCCTGCCTTCAAAGGCGATACTTTCACAATACTAATTCAACCCCAGTTCTCGCCTCTTGCGTGACGTACTCACTGCTCACATGCAAAGGCCATTCAGTAAGTGGGAAGACAAATTGCTGTTGGGAATAAAAAGATGTCTAAATAAGAAAGACGAAACTTTACAAATCAGAAGTTGGTGGTACGCATATTTTGTGGATTTTGCCTCCATCAAATTAACGTAACGAATAGCCGCGGTAACGACCAGTAGGCCGAGAGAGTCGTGGTCTCACTACTCTAACTCTAAAGTCACGAAAAGCAATCTCAATATGCTATGGAAATGAAGTATCTATTGGCAATTGAAATTAACACTTTTCAACGCTACTGTTTCAATATTGGAGTCGCCGTAGCTCAGGCGATAGAGCGTCTGACTACAAATCGGGCGGTCAGAATTCAAATCCCTGCCAGGACACTGGACTTTTCTTCAGTGCTCCCATTTTTCACGCTCTAAGGTGCATTCAACCTCCTATCAAATTGAGTGCCAGAGTATGCTTGGTACTCCTGAGCACCCTGGGAGGTAAAGGCGGTCACACGTGGGACTGATCACTCCAACTCATTTTGTGCCGTAATTCGAAAATATGTGAAGCGCTACCTCCACATACCCCATGCACCCATACACGGCACGTGCGCCTCGCACCTTTACCTTTTTCTGTTACTACTCCTATGACTGTTTCTTGGTTACTTGTAGGTTACAACAAAGGTGCACTGGGATGGTAGAGGCCCGAGGTTTCAGTTATACTCAACTGGAATTACAACAAAAACTTCGTTGCATAGTTATGCCAATAACGTGAACACACACAAACACATATGCAGTACCCTCGGGAATAATCCACATGGCTCCAGTTGATATTTAACATTTGCCAAATAATGGTCATTCTCTCTGTCCAAGGGTACTTCCATTACAACCAAGCGAAGAAGATCCGTCACGCGCTGTTTCATTGAAACAAATGGAACAGTTAAAATTTATATATATCAATGTTGAACAAGAATTCTTCCTTCCTTGGTTACCAACGGCATGGATTTTCGAATATGTGTGTAACACAAAGAAAGAGGAGAAATGTAGGTTACAGAGTATCTTTCCATTTATTACCGATCGTTCCACTTCAGGTCACTCGTGATCATGTACTCTGCGAACGAACAATCAAATATAAATTTATCACTGCACAGCCACTGGGGCTGAAAAATTGTTTTACAACATATAATGGGTCACAATCACGGATATATTCAATTAACACTAATCACCTCTGGCGGAGATAAGAGGAGAAGACAGGTGTATATACAGGGGGGGGGGGGGGGGCAAAAACAATTACAAACTTTCAGGCTATCAGCGTAAGAAACTTTCATCAAAACTAAATATGGGGGCGATAAATCTTTCGTGTTGGCGAACACTAACTTCGAATCTTGATAACTAGCGATTTTTCGGTCATAATTTCGGGAAAACTAAACCAGGCATATAAAGTATGGAGGCAGCCAGCACTATTCTTCATTTTGGGCTGTAATATGTACACTGTAAAAAGTAAAAACGGTTTCTTAAAATTGAGTATCAATATTCTAATTTGGTTTCTCAGGAGAAAATTCCATTTTGGAAATAAGGTCGCTGATCCTATTTCCTGTTTCATACTAAACTAAATGTGAATGTTAATATCTTAAAACGGTTTCCTGATGCACAGATAACTTTCTTCTCATCTTTAAGAAACTGCTTCTTTACCATGTATACTACAACTTACAATTCAGAATTTAAAACAGGATTAAAAACATCACATATTAGTGTACAAAATACTCACAAAGCGTGTTAATTAAAAAAATAAAATAAATAAAGCTATTAGGCTAATATTTAAGAAAATTAGTTCTTGCCTTGAGCTACCACCAAGGAGGAGTTTTTTAAATTTGAATTTCTTTATGGTCTTTATGCTACTATGGTTCAGACTAGTATAGCTATAAGGTAGGGAAAAGGATGCAAAAAGAAGTCGGACAGTGCCTAAGTTAAAGGTACTATTTCGGCATTTGCCTGGTGTGACTGAGGAAAAATTTACGATGGTCGACCACTGGTATCGAACGTAGGCTCCCAAATGGGAAGGCAACGCTGTAACAACTGAGCTACGCCCGCTCATTTGAGGGGGAGCTAACCGTGGACAATGAAAAATCTGCAAGTACATATCTTCCTCTATGCATTAATCAAGCGTGACGTGAGGGTTGATGTTTATAGCAGTGTTACTGACATCCATAATTCATTACATTTACAACAGTCGGTAATTATATCATCAAAGACACATCCCTGCAGGAGCACGCATGTTAGCAAAATTTTAACACATACCAGCCTACAGCAACGATTCCCAACCTTTTCCAAATTGCGAACCTGGTACAGCAAATGAATTGTGAAAGGGGAGAAAGAAAGATGTTCAATTAATCGTAGCATTTAAAATAAAACAATAGGTTTTAGTTTCATAGTTCCTATGTTATTTTGTATACAGATATTTGATTGGCTAATACATCAATATATCCAAGCTTGCATCCTTTACAAAAATTTCCACTTGCTCTACACTGTAAAAACTGAATCTCTGATTTACAATTTTTGAGAGAGAGTGGTGAACCCAGAGTTGGTTTTAAAGGGGTGGTTCGTTGCCTCCCAGTTCTTGGGAGGGAACAGATTAACAGAAACAAATACGAAGGTAAAATATGAATCTCTGGGTCCGTCACTGCTTCTGAACCCTGGGTTTGCCACTGCCTCTCAAAAATTGGGAGTACAAATTGGAATTTTGTAGTCCCAGTTCAGAGGGACAGTTTTTGCAGTGTATGATGTTCTGTATCAAAAACAGACTACAAAAAACCACAGGAATTTTTATCTCATCGACAAGTAAACCTTCATTTTTTTTTCCTGGACTCTTCACATTATAATTAGTCGCGCTCCCTGCTGCAAAGATGCGAAAACCACTGAAAATATAAATATTTGTAACAATACTAACTTCATTTTCGATTTAAGACAAAAACACACTTAGGAACGAAACCTTGCCTAAAATTGATTAATGATCATTCTACACGCTACACTTTTCTTGTGAAAGTTGCAACATTAAAACGCAAAACTTTACCCCTCCCTATAGGTTCTATACAATTTAGTACTCCTTCCATTTTCATTTGTAAAATTCCAACGTCGATTTTCTCATGCCCAACAATTTGGCTGAAAACAATTCTTGTATTTTAATACATATTACTGACCGTTTACTCAAACTTTTATGCGTGTGTGTGTGACTTCGGCACGCACACAAAATATTTGAATATTTTCTGTTGTTACGTGCAAACTTACCAACTAAAAAAAAAAAGAGTTGGTTGTTTCCTAGAAATAAAAAATTCCTGCCCAAGCGGAAGTTTTTGTTACAAAACATGCAAAATTCAGCTTTTCAAGGCTACTGGGTTAGGAAGAGCAACGAAAGAGAAGATGTGGTCATTTTAAACATGTTATACAATACTCTCGTCCGGAAAGGAAATTGGATGAAAACGGTAGCACTTTGAGAACAACTGTTGATGCCACGCAGAACAACACGTGATGAAAATGTCCAGTTTTACAACCGATCACCTGCTAAACTTCTACTTCACCTTTCAAACACTAACCTTCTATTTAACGAACACTTTTCAATTGCGGCTGGTAATTACTCATAATTGGAGAGATTTGTCACCGGAAGAAATACTTCTTTCATTCCCAATAACAAAGTTAATACATTCGAGGCCAGTGCCGTAACTAGAATTTTAAGGCCCCACTGCAAGGAATCTTTTAGGGCCCTTTTTCTAGAACTCTTCTATTACCGATCCAGGGTTTGGTCTATACTGTTGCAGCTTATGGGCAACATCTGCAGTTCCTTATCGTACTTCCCCCTGACGCCCAGGAAATTCCTTTGCTCTTATTTCTCTTTAACGATCCCCCGTAAAGATGTTATATTTAATATTGGTACGAAAATCAATTCTCTAATTTCTTTCTTCATTTACACACATTTAATTATCTAATATAACAACAGTTTCATTTCAAAAACTTGACGAGGGAAGAGGGAGCAAAACTAACAGCAACTGGAGCGTTGCCGCTCGGCTATGGATTGGAAACCCGAAGTAAGAGAGCGGCTGCAGCGAGCTCAGTGTTGTTTATTTAGTGGTCAAACTGGCATTGCTGTTGCCGTATGATAATAGTAGCATCTCCCACATGCAACTGCAGCAAATTCTTGCCACACGTAAAAACTATTCATCAACTGTGCAGCACACTTATTACCAGACTTCTAAAGCGCAATTTCTCTCCAGACAGCATGAAAATTCCCGCCCAGTAATTAAATTTCTCCCCTTTCTCTGAGAAAATCTTTTACCAACTCTGAGAGAATCGTAATCTGAGGCGACTTCTGTTGTTATCTTTGCTGAGTATCGTCGCCTGCAGAGACCCATGCAACGCGGGGGCTCGTGGTACTGTAGTTACACCCCTGTTCGAGGCTCTAAATATGTTGATTGATATTTTTTTGTGCTGGGGCGGTTTTTTTTTTTTTACCTAAACGTCCTTGGATCGAGCGGCCATACATCAGCTTGTAAAGCACTTGTTTCACATTCACAAGTTCCTGGGTTCGAACTCATCTCCCGGCCATCCTGATAGTTTTTTTCTTTTCAATTTTCTTGTCGTACCAGGCTAATGCCGAGATGGTAACTTCAAACTACGCTCTGTCCGACTATTTTCTCACATTCTTTTCCTTACCCCAACCCGGCTTAGGCCACAGACGGCTCAAAGCCATTAATACAATTCTATCCAACTGAAGATTCCTAGATAAGGTAAACCAACAATAGTTTCCTACTACTTTCCATCAGGTGGAAATGACGTCCTAAAGACAAATCAATAGTTTAAACTTTACTAAACGTGTCTCCATCGGGAACTGAACCATGGAGCCTTTGCTTATACAAAGCGATAAGCGAAATCAGTCATCCATTAATCACACGTTACATATTCCCGGAAAATGGTTTTCCGGTATGCTACGGGAAAATGAAAGTACCGCCCTATAGTTACGTGAAGTGATATTTAAAAAAAAAAAAAAATGTCCTGAAAATTTTAATTCCATGTGCTCAGAAACAAAAGGATGGAGCAGGCATTGAAAAATAAAAGTTTGAGTTTTACATATTTATATTTTATACAAAGACATATTATGGTTTAAGGCGTCTTTGTACAAAATATGAACCTTTTAAACTTTAGGTTTCGTGTTAAGCATTCCTCAACTCTTCAATTAATAGTGAAATTAAAGCTATTAGATGTGAATGAGGGAAAAGGCTTCACTGCACAAAATATAAAACTTGACAATTTATTTATCAAAATGATCCTACAATTAATTTAATCGTGTTAAAATGTTTGGGAAATTACGACTCTTAACTTAATAATAATCATTTTAAGAATTCGCATTTTAAACGGTATGGTCTTTATCGTCCATCCGAAATCAGACATTCGTGCATCCCAAGGAAACCTAATAGGATGTCGGGATGGATAACATTCCGGTACTCAAGTCCCAGAAAATTCGAGAGTACAACCGAGTAGAAAAATCCGAAGTGAATGTGAGTGAATTGGTTATTAGCGTCCTAAACGAGATGGTAAGTTTCTAAAGACGGGGCCTACAGTTTTTGGTGAAATGGGCTCCGAACCACTCCGTTCAATGGACCCCGGCGCGAATTGTACCCATGACCACACGCAAACATCTGTCAGGTACTTTTAATGTATGAAAACACAATATAATAAGAATTTAAGAAATAAACTATTATGAGCAGAAACTTAAAAAAGAAACGTCCACACAGTGATTCTGCCACAACCCCTGTGGGGACTGCCATCCCTCCAAGTTCCTAAGTTCAGCTTCCACATTACAAAATTGTACGGTGAAAATTAGATAGAAACCGTGAAAAACTCGATTTACACCCCACCCCCACCCCAAACTGAAAATCCTGCAAGAATCCCTGCATCCACCTGTTTTACATTTGAAAAATATCTTTTGCAAAACTGAAATGAGTCCAAGAATATTCAAACAAAACTTATTTTGTTTCCCTCAATCTTCATTTGAATAATCTAAAAATTTCCTCTTCACATTTTTATTTCTTAACACTTTCATTATTGTATGTATATTCACGAAGGCACCTTCCAAATCGTAATAAACCATTTGTCATGCTTGGCGGCTGTCGTAAGAAATGTTCCTGTTTACAATTCAAATGAACAGCAAGTTCATGTCTCTGCATCGCCTAACAAAGACTGTTGAATATATCAGTTTCAATTGTCATAACAGGGACAGTCGTTGACACCTGGCAATGCGCTTATCTCACTCAAAAATAATGAATTGTTCATGGAAAATTAAATGTCCACACCCTATTTATATTGTTCATAACAATTCGATTCTTACAAGGAGCGGTTTCTGAGTCTCTCTCTCTCTACATAATTTAGGTGAAATTGGAAAAGCGAAAGTTTCCAATGTTTACCAAACCCTTTCGCCTTAAACTGCTACACTTTTATTGTAGTAATCAACGGGCCAGCATTGAAAGTGATATGTTACAGAGCAAGAGTACGGTAAAGGTGAAGAATGCTGTCCCCTATGGTCACCGCCCTTCGTAATCTTCTACGATCCCTGTACTTGCTGAAGGTATGAATGGACTATTCTCTCTGATTCTTTTTTAATTATTTTTTTTTACATTACAATTTTCACGTTTGGTGAGGATTTTCAAATTCTAATGTTAGTCATCTTTGACGAATTGAGCAACCTGAAAGTTGATCTGGCTACCGATCGTGTGATTGCAATAGTTGCGATTTCTTGGGCACTACAGGAACAAATCTATCAGTTTCGGCGAAATACTAATAATGCCAATAACCAGACGAAATTTTAAAGACCTTTGTCTTGAATATTATGTCATTAATAAACACCCTATGAATTATTTTGATTTGGAGCAAAGAATTATATACACGCCACCTACATTTACCACAAAAGATACGTGTTTTAATCAGGTTCTTTTGGTGATTAATTTTAGAGAACCAATTCAAACTCACAGGAGGACAAAATAAATTTTCCCACTTCAACTCTAGGTTGATTCGTACTCATACATGCACTCACAAATGAAAGAGAATTGAATCGGTCATTGCAGAAAGGTCACATGTTACATTGATTCCCTATAAACATGTACACTTTCTGCAATGACTGATTCAGTTTAAGTCTATGCATACCTTTGTCAGCACGAGTATGTATGCTATCTGGACAGTGTCAAAACTGTACTTTGATATCTGAAATGCCCCGACTCTTGCTCAAGGTGGCAGTCTTTCTGTGTCTGAACATTTCGCTGTTTGTATTTGTTTCAGTTCCTTTCTATTCAGTTTATCAAAATCCGTGCATGCATTCAAAGATACGTATGTCCGGGCAAACGAAAAGAAACATACATTTTTTTTCTTAAGAACCTCCACTCTTTTTTAAACAGGCAAAATAAAGAACAGTAATTTTGTTATAAAGCATGTGTCCACATGTATAGATAGCTACGAAATGGTGACGTTTGGAAACACACAAAGGATATTTATGAACTGGTAGATGCATACCTGAATTGTACGTACATCTATTAAGTGGAGGTAGGTAACACTTTACAGGATGATCCTTGCAATAAATAACATTGCAGCAAAAAGGACATCCTTAATTACTGTAATAGATTTTTCTACAATGGCGTATTTGAAGATTTTTTTTTTTGCATATAAACAGATTGATTAAACCTTTTGTATACACAGTGAAAAAAAAAAACATTTTCTTAACAGAGAAAACAATTCTTATCTGTGCACCGTGAAATAATTTTCTTAGAAATGATATATGAGCAAACTAATTTAATTTAAAACGAGAGCATAGTGGCTTAAAAATAAGATCAAAATATCTTATTTCCAAATCGGTATGTTTTCATTTTCAATTAAATACGAATGGTCATATCTCATTTCGAAGAAAATTATTTCTCGATACACAGATAAGAATTTTTTTCTTCAATTTTTAAGAAACCATTTTTTACTGTGTAGACTTGAAACTTGGAGATTACGAAGAAATAAAGAAAGGGGAAAATGTTAATCAAAGAGAAAGTTTTGTACATAGGCGACAAAAGGCGAAGATAATAAAGAACACGAAAATAAAGTAGTTAAGACATTCATCTTTCCAGGAATAGTATTTTGAAGGGAACAATGGTTGGAGATTACAAAGAAAGAAGAAGACGGTAAATAAGAATATTAGATGCAAAGACAAAAAGGGAAAGAGGTACACTGAGAGGAATGGACAAGCCTAAAATTGCCAGGAAGTGCCTGCCGCAATGAACAGAACATTAATGACGATAACATGATATCTAGTTGATAAAACTGAAGACAAGAGAAGTGCATGTGTGGTTAGCAATAGAAGAAGAGATAATACAGACTTCTTTATCATGAACAACCATCACTTTCTATAGGCAACGGGAAGAGGGTGTCGACCAACAAAACGAATAAACGAACTTTCCACTTGAACAATAGAACTCTTTACGATTTCTAAGCACAAAATTTCCTTTTTAACGCTTCATTTCACTTTGTTACTCGATTAAAAGGAAAAACAAAACTGTTCCACAGAACTATCTCGAACAGCGTCCTTTTTCCACTGCCCATTCACCAGAGGTCGCTACAATAGATTCTTTCAACTAGACACAAGACAATCGTCCAGAAGTGGGCCATTCAAAGGTAATTCTTTTTACAACAACAACTTATAATATATTTTATGGATGCGGAGATAAAGCAATTTGCATTTTGATTGCTTTCCTTTGCTGTGTCAACTGAGTGAACTGCATTCTATTCAATTAATAGGTTCCATATCTGTCTCCACAATCACAGATCTGAGAGTTGGGTTTCCTCTCTCAAGAGCCTGAGAATTCCAAAGAGATTTCTCACACCTTTTATATAAATAGGCTTTCGTGAACATAAAAGATATTGTGATGGGATCTTACATCGGCTGAGTTATGCACATAACCTTAATAATAATAATAATAAACTTTCAGTAGGCCATCATTGCAACTGTACAAAACAGTGGAGCCTATGACGTACCAAATTATAAATTATCATGTATATGGATTAGCATGTATAAGGATTAATGAACTGGTGTTGCTTTCAAAAGGATAAACGCTTCATTATCTTGCTCCAATCGGAGCTTCTTATAATACGGCGGGCCAGAGGGCCAGGGGTTCACATCGTAGCAGTAGTAACTAATTTTGCTCCTCCCCCTTCAAGGAATGTCCTAATGCCCTCGTCCTATGGCCCTTCTAGCAGAATCTCCTACACGCAATTCCAGCCAATTCTTTCTTCATATAAAATCCATACACCAACTGTGTTGAACAATGTTGCCTGATTTCTAAAACGGAGATTCTTTACAGACTATGTGAAAATATGTGCCCAGACAAAAATTCCTTCGTGCCATGAACTCATTTTTCAACTAATTATATGTCGCCTGTAGCCCATTCCCCCACAAACACGTTCTTGTAGTTACGCCCTTGCGTCACATCATAAAATCACATCTGAAGTTTAAGGAGTATAAATAAACCTCAAGTTTCGTTTTTATCTGTCCGTTAGACAACTCCACACCATTTGGCTAATGTGCACTGAACGTTAAAGTTTTAACTTATACCTCATTTGGTTGATCTTGGAGGACGTGACTTTCATTGAGACAATTTGCTCCGGGGGAACAGTTCACAAAATTAAACATAATCCGCTCAGAACTGTTTTCACTGTTGCTCTAGTGTTCCTACGATTTTCTCCGCGTTGCGGTGGAATTGCTCCGAGAGGGCGTCGGTGCCCGGAGAGATGCTTGAACAAAACAGTGCTGAGAAGAATCGGATCCAAGTTTATATCCAGTGACCTCAGAAAAAATACATTATACCAGGTTGGCAACACTGAGAACCTAATAATGCCATATTTTCATTTGTTACACACCTTCTCTCAGGATACATTCTCTTCCACAAACACAATTTTAGCGTCCGTGTATTACTTCCTATTTACTGACTTATTTGTTTGCTTTACCAATGTACGACGTTCATTGGCTTCCAAGTTCGACACTGTATCTCGGAAACGAAGCGAAATCGGACCCATGTTTATAGGAACTTTTATTTTTATGTCAGCAATCACATCTTAAATATTTGCCGTGTATTTTAGCGACACCCTGTATATCTTAGGCGTACATTCAAGAGCGAGAGGATATCAGCTGCTTTTAACTAATGATGGTTAAGAAAATAGAAATAGAGACAGACATGCTAGTTAGTGAGTCTACAGATGAATTGTAAGCAGTGCCATCTATCCGGAATAAATCACTGTAAATGATCAGCGCTATCTATCCTGCGCCTCGTTAAGATCGACTTATACGTGAGATTTCGCACTTAAGATCTCCACAATGCTATGCCAAATTTATCACAGTGAGTAAATCCCCCCCATAGAAATCGGAGACTCGCCATGTCCTTGAGTTTGCATTCATCTTTCAATCGTAAACTGAGTTAACGGTTGTTGGCTACTGAGATCGGAGTTCGCATGTTGGATGCACACTGAAAAAAAAAAAAAAACGTTCAGCTGCGGTTAAATATATTTCACAGTTGTCACGTTTGACACCCAAGATCTCCCAAGTGCGGACATACAGATGCAAAATTTGGCATACTCATCACGTCTCATGCGTAGATTACTTTTGGCTATAGAAATGAGCGATCGGTCATGTCATTGAGTTTATTTTTCATTTTTCAGTTGTAAACACGGAGAAGTTCAAAGTGCAACGCAGGAAGTTCCAAGGCAAATCAGTTTTCTAAGACTACTAAGACTTAGTACACTACTAACAATAATTTCTGCAACTCGCTCAGCTCAATTATTCCACCGGCCTGAAAGCTCTTTTAGTATTAAATAACATGCAACACGGCAATTTAAGAACATTCTAAGTCTGAGTCAAATTTGAGTAAAAGCCACAAATAAATATTTATGGAATATCCTGTCTAATTATACAACGGCGCACAACACTTGTGCTGTTTGTGTTGCATATGCGGAAGGGAAAATATTGTTTATAAAACGGAGAAGAGCTTTAGGTAAGTAAATACTCGAAGACTGTCGAACGAGGAAGTTTTCATTTTTCCAACAAGCGTGTTATAGCTACCACGAAATAAAGCTGAACATTTAAAAAGTTTCGTCTCCTGCTACTTTAAGTTTTCCACTTTCACCAACTGAATACTGGGATTGAACATGGACTATCATCTACAAGTTCTATCACAAAGCAAATATAATTATGCTATCGGTCGTATTTTTGTGTGTTAGTTTTACACTGAATAACTAAGGAAATATTAATGTTGTTTTGTTTTTTTCTTACAAAATTGGGTATTTATAAGCTACTATACATATTACAACTTAAATCTTAACATAATTGTATATTAAGGGAAAAAAAGAGGACGCAATGGATCGGTGGTAGAGAACTCACTTCTGGTCTGATCCCGGCTCGTGCCATGTGGGCTTTATGGTGGACAAACATCATGTGCGTTATTTTTCTCGGGGTTCTACTGTTTCCTCCGATTCATTCACCGATCATCCCATCATCATTTATCCGGCCTGAACCAAACTTGCATAAAGGCCTTTAATAGAAATTCAAAATTAAGAAGAAAAAAACGGACTTCGTAGTGGAAATTGCGTGTGTTGTCTTCGATTGTCTTATTACAAAACCAACACTATTTTCGTGGAGACCAGTGAGATACATAGACTAGGAGGTAGAATGAGACATATATCAATATCACACTAGACCTCAAAGCAATAAATAAAACCTATTTTCTTTAAAACTGAAGTTTTCTTTATGAATAATTATAAAAAATTATGTCTTTGTGTTTTATGCTTTCAGTATTTAAAATTAAATTTATATTTCCACCCGTTCCTTACATGGAATAATTTAATAAAATATTAAGATCGCAATACTGTAATTAGCGGGGGCGGGGCACAAGCTAGGCTAGCTCCGCAACTGACCCCATCTTTCCTTATTGTTTGTCATGGATTATTAACACGTTTTTATTAACTCGCTTTCTTGTCTGTCTGTTGGGTAGAAATTTTGCAATCGATTTTAAACTCAGTTGCCATCATCCGAATTCTTTGAAATTTTGTAAATTTGCTTGCTTCCGATGACAATACAATATTCAATCATTAGATATAGGACAGAATAATCCCGTTGCCCGTACTTTGGAAATCATCCTTAAATGCACGCAACACCGCAACTATTTAGTGAAATTTGGGTTGCCTATCTCGCAGGGAGTTTAATATTCATATATTATACATAAAAATAATTACAAAAAGGATTTTAAAAACCATGCTTTTTAATACGGACTAAAAAGTAATAACAATAATAATAATAATAATAATCTTATGAATCTGAAAATAAAAGCGTGGGTGCTCTTGCTTACCTTATCAAAAAATCATAATATCTAAGAGCACCCACCCTTTTATTTTCCCATTCATAAGATTAATTCAATTTATTATTTTTTACTTTTTAGTCCGTATTAAAAAAGCATGTTTTTTTTTTAAATCCTTTTTGTAATTATTTTTTTTGTAACTGTTCTCATCACATGAGCGATTTACAAGTCTGCAAGACTTTAAATGTAATATCAAATTAATCAGTCACACATTGTTTACTATACAAAGTTTTCTGTGCACTTGTTTGCGTGAAATAATGACATAACAAACACACATGCACGTAACTCATTCACACCTGCATTCATTCACTTTCTACAACATTAAATAACTCACTGTTCTGACGATTAATTATAATAGCTCATTACTAATAATAATCCATATGCGTTGTTGTGATATTAAAAATAATGTTTTCAAATTATACAAGTAAACAACATAATAATGTTACTTTCCCAAATGAGAAACAACAAAAGCTTAAAGAAAGAGACTTATGTTAAGTTGGAGATGTTTTCCACTTCGTTTTGTAAACTTTCTTGTAAGTTTATTTCTGGTGTTGTGGGTGATTCAATTTAGCTGGCAATGAAGCGTTTAATGGAGAAGCACTCGACGTTCCAGCTGAGTTGGAACGCATGTGAAAATGAGAACATTGACTTCTCTCGCGCGTTCAGTCTTACTCAACCAAGTAATTAATAACATTTATCAATCATTGTCATCAACCATAAAACTTAAACATTCTCCATGATAAACGGAAGGAAAAATAATATAAAAAGATTTCTGTATCTTGGAATCCAGCAGAGGTATATTTGCATTTTTATTGATGGCCTTCAGGCATTTAAGGCTCAGACCGGGATAGAGGAGGGGAAAGGATGCGGAAAGGTGTCGGCCAGGGCGTAAATTGAAGGTACCATCCCGGCATTTGTCTGGTCTGACTGAGAAAAAACCCTCGAAAAAACAGAGTCAGGATGGTCGGACGCTAGGATTGAACCCACGACCTCGAAAATGCTGAACCAATGCTCTACCACTGCGCTACGGCCCCAGTCGAGGTGTATAAATAACACTTATGTTATGGGTACAAGAATGGCATAGTTAAACGGCATTGTTATGGTATAGAAATCACAGTCTGCAATATAATTACAACCACAACAACAACACTTGTTTTTAATCTTGTAAAACAAAATTTTCCACTACAACACAATTTACATTCAGAAACCTTTCACACATCTTGTACCTATTGCTTACACTTCTTCAACACAAAACTAAAACCATTTTAGCAAAGCTGTGTACAAAAAGTATAAATCAAATATATTATTTTTTACAGTGTATCGGATAGAATGAATGCAAACGAGTTCTTCACTCTTTAAATGCTTCCTATTTCTACGTGGATTGTTCAGGTTAAAATCTGTAAATATGCTGCAGCAACAACGGTTTGGACTTAGCTACACACTGTTAAAAATTTTGGGGAAAGTAATATTCAGATAAAGTTTAGCATATCAGTTATCGGAACTTGGCAGTTTTTTAGTTCCCGTGTGATTTTTGCACATTCACAAAAAGAGAAAACGGTTTCTTATCCGAACCACAGTCTACGTGTTGTTGCTGCGGTCGGTTATTTTCGAACAAATGGAAAATATTCATAGTGAATGGGGACTGCGATCCCTAATTGACAAATAGAAAAGGTGGTTAAAACATGACGCAAGTCATGAGAGAAACTTTTGTTTTATGTTTTCGGGCTTCAGACAACGTATTTTTGGCCCTCTATACTCTGTTGATCCTGCTGCTTTCTCGTCACTGGCAGTTTAGTCCAGTCCGTAAGACGATGAAATTCTAACTGAACAACCCGTGTTCAAATCTCACTTCCTTTTTCTTTTGTTCGCAGCATTGCTCAAAACAGAATGATGGATGGTCTTTGTTAGGCAAGTTACTGGAAATTTCCACAGAACTAGAATTGCGTAGATTTTTCAAGGAACGTTCCTGAAAAATTTTCACAGTGAACTTTGTAGTGGAACTAACACTTAACTCCCTTTGTCTTGATTTACAGCAAAAGTTGTAACGTTATCACTTGACTCTCACAGAACAGTAAACAAAGGCAAGTATTTGTTCATGTCATGTCACACCGCATGAGAATAGTTGGAAATTTACAACAATTACGTTAAATGCAAACAACACTGTGTAACGCCATGTGTAACTAGATTTTGCGCTAGTTAAGTGTTAACTCGTTGCGAATACAGTGCGTGTCTAAATCATTCCACGAAAAACAAGTATGTTGCAAATAGTCATTTGTCACCAGATTACAAAATAACGAATCTCACATTTACTTTCGGGAAGACTTAACAGCATATCATTATACTCAAATGTAATCACGCATATAATGAGAAAATGTTTACGGAGTCATCATTCTAAGAAGGAAACATCTTTGTACACACAATAATTATAACAAAGTATATACTTTGTTTAAGAATCAGAACACAACAGGTTACAATCTCTGACGTCTGAAATCTAAGCAAGTGCGCTCTAAAAAGAAATGTTACTTTCATTCAGTTGTGTGACTTCCAAATCCGAAAGAAATACATGTAAAACCATATTTTACATACAAATAAGCTTTAGTGTGGAATAATTTAAAATAATTCTGTTACATTTAAATATTAATGAGTAATTTTGAACGTAAAATTCAAAGGAATCTTGCTAAATTAAGTCACTTAAGTTTATATGTCACATGTTTACAAATACGGTTTATAAATAATATTCGTGGCATTCAGTTTACAATCTGCTGTTATGTTGATCTGATTTTCGCAGAAATGAAAAATAATTTTAATAAATGGTGATTCCTATCCCTAACTAACAAATCCAGCAGTGATTAAATTGTGGTGTAACTACGCAATTTGTGGGAGTAACTTAGTTCGGAAGACGAACACCGCAGAGATCTATTTGTAAAAGATGTGTCTACTCTTTTGTTGTGGTTATTTCTTTGGTGTGGCAGTTTGGTGCAGTCGGTAAGACGATGATTAAACAGTGATCCTAAAAATAATGAAATGATTTTGGAACGTTGGGTAAAGCATACGTAACATGAACACTTCTATTCACAACAGTTTTTCATTTAAGGAGTGCTGCGTTTTCTGCCCCTCAACCGATTCTAATGAAATTTTGTATACACTAACTAGACTATATGGGAGTTTCAGTAAGCCAAATCTTTTGTCCATACCACTTCCACTTACCATGGAAAGCGCGTCCAAAATAACCACTTCCGGATTCTAATCTTTATAGAGTTGTTCAAAATAAATTGTAATATCTCAAGAATGGCGTAAGCTATCAAATCCAGATTTTCTATGGAAAGTGCCAATATAATCAGCATGTTACACTGTAAACCAAAAGACTATATCTTTAACCACTTTGGAAATAAAAATTAGTTTTCTTAGTTAAACGTTAAATTTTCTTATGCGCTTTCCTTATGAAACTTTGTGTTGTTTAACCATCAGCCCCC
>JAGDQP010035956.1:687-11779 GCA_022664845.1 Lepisma saccharinum | reverse complement strand
AGTACTATTAAAAAAAAGACAATTAAAATATTTGGCATGAAAATAAATTAAATTATTTTGTACATGTAACATTTAATTGTCTTTTTTTTAATAGTACTATATTACTATTTTCTTTAAATCAATACATATTGTCTTTTGCATGAAATACAATTAGAATCCACGGAAAATAACGCAATAAATGATTATAAATTTAACACAGTAAGTTTTGAAAAGTTTATATGTTATTTATAGGTTAACATTTTTGAAAGTATTCTTTTCTCTGCTTTGTACTATATTGAAGTATATTTTGTATAAAATGCAATAGAATCCACGAAAAATCTATCACTAGGATTGCCCCTTTGGCAGTTTATTGAGAGAATCCAATTTTCATTCCTTAATTTCGTAATGTTTAAACGGCCCACCAAATATGTGATATCGTCTCATGTTGTCATTTATGAGTGTTAACCCTTCGTTCTTTGACAACTTTTTCGTTCATGTCAATTTTCCCCAATACAATGAGCCATACAGTGCAAAATCGCTAGAAATGGACATTCCCTGTTTCCTATCGACACCCTTCATTTATGCTTGTTTTGCCCGTTCCAAGCTCACTTTGTCGGTAAATGTTTCGCAGATGATGGAAACGTTGAACGAGATGTCCATATGCGACTGCGGCAGCAACTCAAAGATCCATGCAGCAGTTATGAATCGCTCGCACAGTTGTATATCGGTGGGATGTTTCAATGCAGGTAGTAGTTATGTGGAAGAAAACAACTGGTAATCACGTAGGAATTTCGTGCATTTTTTTTCTGCAGACATTTCTAAGCTATTTACCAACTCTCCCTCTTAATGTCTGAAGTAAATGACTCGTTTCGTCGTATCAATTAAAGAACTTTAAAATATTTTTATCTTGCAATATTGTAGACGGAAAGGACTAACACATTTCGAGTACGCCACTGTTAACCACCCAGACGGGAAACTATTTGTCATGCCACAACAATGTTCATCGGCTCTATACGGAAGAAATTCCACTGAATTCCTCAAGTTACACAAATACTGCACCAAGAGGCCAGCAGGTATCAGAGAATGAGAGCGAAATAGACAGGCAATAATTCGAGTCAATCATAATATCACGTTTAGGCAGGTCCTTCTGTCCCTCTGCCTGGCCATTCAGCCTACTTGGGGGCCCTGCGCCATAACAGAGCCATTCATTTACTTGGAGATTGAATGTCTGGGCGTCACTTTTGGAAGTAGTGCGCCAGCTAGTTCTCTGGGAGAACATCTAGGTCTTGTTGGTCGTGAGACGAAGAGGCGATCGAATCCCGTCTGGTTCCTGGTTACTGGTAAGTGGAGATGGTTAAGCATTTACTGTTGTTGGAGGGATCTATTTTGTCCGTCAACTATGATTAGGTCGTTTCACTCAAGTGTCAATAAGCCCCGCATTTTATGGTTTATTATTTTCGTTATTCCTATTGTCAACGTCCCGTTTTATATATCTGCTTTCGGCTACGAAATAAGCCCCACCAGAATATCCAACTAAATGTTTGGTGTCTCAGAGTTAAGTTTTCTTCAGTTTCACAGGGCGAATGCTGGGTGATCCCGGTTGGAGGCGATTCTTTATATAAAAAAGTGCGTGAAATTCAGAGAATAATTTGTGCAAACGTTGACTAATAAACTTGAAGCATTTTGCTTGGTTTTGTTCTTTTTTCTATTTTTTCCTCTGCAATATTGATGATTGTAGTAGTTAACTTCATTCCAAAATATTGATTAATTTTCTTACTTGCGTTTGATGTTTTTCCAGCTCTTATCGACGAAAAAGATCAATTCGATTCATGTGAACAGAACCATGTCATCCAGATCAAAAGATGTCTTCCAAGGTTTCCAAGTGAATTGGATGAGAGTTCGGGATGCTGATACAGGAGAAACATTGTGGGAACAAACGAAAGATATGTCTCTTCCTGGCAACGAACACAAAATATTTGTTCCAAAGAAAATGTTGAAGAGCCGTGAAGTCTTCAGAGAAATCAACTTTTCATCTGTGGAACCAATGGAAATGTTTCGATTAGAGCAAAGAGTATTGTTCAAAGGGAAATGTATGGAGGAGCAATTTTATGAGTTTGGTCCTGTTAACGAAAACACTATCAACACGTGGCAGTCTATGATAACAGCTGCACCAGAGACACAAATGATGCAGGCTGACATTTTGAGCGGAAACGTTCTCTTCGAGACGAAATTCTTTGATGGCGACTTCCTCGTGTCCACATCTTACATTCGATTGTACTATGTGTGATTGTGAATTTTTCTGTGATTTTCGCATAAAGGAAATATATTTTTGCACGTTGTAACTGAAGTTCTAAATAAACAGCATTTTAATTTTTACATTGTAATAAAAAGTTGTTATGATTTTGAACATTTAGTCTTGCAAATAACAGATTCAAATTCTCCTACTATTAAACTTAAGCATAAATTATGTCGACTCCTGAAGTCAAGCAAAGCAAGGGACATTGGCTAATAGAAAAATGTTCCGAGGTAATCTTTTATATATATCCTGAAATATATGTGACACAAAATTGTTGCATTTGTACATGTACACATTAGCGTCCAATGTGTACATGTAATTCCGGAATAGATGACCAAAACTTCTATTTCTCGCAGTAGTAGTCAAATACCCGTGTATGAATGAAACTTTGTAGGGGTCAAGCCTTTGATGCTAGTAATAGTTTATTGAACACCTGCGTTTCATTCGGATTTGACAACCACTACGACAAACAAAGTTCTGGTCATCTCACCCGAATTGCCATCTATCCCGGAATTGCCCTATTTCGAGTTAGATAAAAGAGTGTCTCGATATTTTTTTATTCGTCAATGTCACTTGTCTTCTGGACTCCTCATGTAGTGTCCTAAAATGTATCAATGTAATGTATAATTGAAGCATGTGGCCGTATCTGTGTTAGAACTGTCTACTTCAGAAAAGCTATTTTTAAGGAAAAAAAAAACAGACATAAGATAAGGCACGTTCTTCGGAAGAACACCAGGTTGTGACTGCTCCAAGTCGTACGAACAAAAAGCGTTTGATTTAAAGCTGATGCCTAGTGACAGGGTCTAGCTTCTATATATCGTTGAATTGAAGTGTTAGGTGAAAGTTCCTTGAAAAGTAAAAAAATGACATTTGATTGTGTAATTTAGTCATTGGCATTAAATCATTAATATGTTATTGATAAAATAAGATTACTGTTAGTGGTATATAAGTAGTACTCGAAGTTGTTACGTTATTATACGTTGACAATAAAAAGAAATCAACGATAGTTTCCATATTACTATCATAGTTTCGGCCGTAGCTATAAAAGAATTACGACTAACTATAGAACTATGAAAATTACAATACAATCACTAAACATTTTAATTTTTAGACGTTAGAGTAAATGCGTAGCATTTTTTATCTGTTATTTCTTAGAAAAATAATTCAAAATGGCTTAGACTACACAGGCTTAGTATCATTGTTACAGTTTCCTTTCCCGTCATTAAAAACTCGCGTAGACAAAACTGGTTTCTTTCACTGCAAAAAGGCAAGGAATAATATAACGATGAAGTCACCAATCTGGAGAATATGTACTACCGAAAATAAAATGTGTAGAACTCATAATGAATTGATATATGTAATATGTCTTCCAAAGCATATAAAGATATTATGATAAAAAATGTATGTAGGACAGAAGAGCAAATTTCTACACTCTAATTCGGATATAAAGCCTGAGTGTTGTCAGTAAGTAAATAACTGTAATAAAAGGTCTACTATCATCCCTACTACTATATACATAAAAAAGAGAACAATGACGTGTGGACATACGCTCGAATAAGCAGATATAATACTGCTGATAGTTTCCAAAACTCATAAGGTCACTATTGAAAAGGGAGTGAAAAATTAAAATTAATTAATTAATATTTTAGCATATACTTTATTCGCTCGCATGTTTCAGTTGGATGGTTTGGTGGTCGAGTGGTCACTTCGGTCAGAAAATTAATGAAATTGAGTTCATTATTACCATCATATTGTTTACATCGCCAAGCTATAGCAGCTCATAGGACAGAGCAAATGAAAAGTGAGCTCCCTAAAATTATTAAGATCTTTGTTTTTAAATTTCATCTCACTGATACAATGTCACTGAGAGATTTGCTTTCCAGCTAAACACAGTTAAGAGTCGTGCAGCATTTGAGAAGACGCGAGGTTCAGTTTCTAGGTAAGCATAGCAAAGTCGTTCAGCATTGGCATATACGAAGCTTGGGACAATGCAAATCCGTACATTCTTGCTTTCGACAAACAAGGGGGCGGGGATTGTGGGGGAATAGTTATGATGCTCCTAGTTGCTACGGATGAGTGGAGTCTTTCTGTCTAGTATAGAAGAAGATTGATTTATTAGCAAAATTTTCTCCCTCACTACCATTTACTCATAATCGTAACTGAAGCATATAGGGGAAAAGGATGGATGTCCCCTTTTATCAGAGTTGAGAAAACTCAGAATGTCCATCTTCTCCCATTGTATCGTATACCTTATATTAAAATGACCGTAGCTCGGTACATTCATCCCTTTCTGCATGTTTAGTGGTACCAACTAATTCTACTACGCCATCTAGTAGTGAAAACTCTATTTTCATCATTCCTGGACATTCATTTTTCCCCTGAACGCTTCATTACCAGCAACATATCAATTTTTTCACTGTGTGAGCTGGTTTGAACTTGGATAGTTCGAAGTGGAAAGCAAACGATATCCATTCTTGGGAAAGGTCATTTCCGCATGACCTGATTTATTAACTTTGTTGCTTTAACACCAATATAACCTCCGAGAATTTATTTATTTATCGAAAACAGCAGGTTAATAACCTAATTGTGGTGTTCAATATACACATACCAGTATGACAATTTCTACATACACACACATAGATGTAATATACATATTTGGAGCTGCGTGATGACATATTCTGCATAAAATATTTATTATTTTATATAAGAATGGAATTCCCTCATATCAATATATATCAGGACATTCTTTAAGAATACAACTATATACTGAGCACATTCTTCTAATAGGCGATATGTCTATATGAGTGAAGTCCCAGCCTATACCGTCAGAGAGTTCTAATCTGACAAGTAAAGTATGCGCACAATGAAGACAGTAGATCGCAGCAAAACAAACAGATGTTAGACATCCTGAAGAATGTTTCAAACCCTTTTCTTCTGATAAAAGAGAAGCTTTGACTTATAAAGCTTGTCCACCAAACAGGCACATTAAACATTTACTTTAATAAACAAATTTTCCATGGGAGAATTCAGACGGTGAAACATAACTGTTGATGCTCTTCAGAGAGTGGATCATTGTTTTGCTATCATAACTTTCAGAAACATAATAATAGTAAAACTTCCAGATAATGTTATCCAGTGTGTGCTACTTAAAATTGTACATATGAAGTAACATTTCAAAAGAAAATAATTACAAGAGAAGCAATTATCTACAAATGTTTCCAATCACTTTGTTGGAAGTATGGTTTACATTTCTCTTTCTATTGCCAGCTTAAATAAGCGAGGATTCTATAAAATTTCTATGTCTGAAAACTTCTCAACCTGAAACAGATGAATGACGGCAGCATTCTCAAGTCAGTGTACAAGAAATCAAATCTTTTACTGTATTTTTGAATATGTAAGAAGCTTTTTTTTTTTTAAAAAAAAAAAAGGCAGCGCAAACAAGATTGAGTTTTATACATCTGACTAAAAAAATAATCGTGTTACATCAATATACACACCTTGTTATCTGTGCCAGAAAATGGATTCGTTAAAGGTATATCGAACGCGGCCACACTTAATGTGGATGAAAAAATATTATAGATGAATTTATAAGAAGGAGAATATAAAAGCTGATATACAAAAGGAAACCTTAGTTCATGCACAAGGCTGAATTCAGTGCATGTATACCCGAGTGCACGAGTGACCGATGCTTTGGTGTGATTATAACATTTTTTTTTACAATTAGTAGTACTAACAGTGAGTGAGGATTATAAAATCACAAAATTACTGCTGCTACCAATGATTGAGAATATTACATATTAGTAAATTCCAGATGCTTGCGCTAAATTAAAGATCTATTTGATTTACCAGTTTTCCTGTGCCAATTAGTACTTCTGGAAATAGTGTCTTCATGTTGGAAACATACATATCCTATATTAGACTCAAAAATGTCAAAATCATCTGGGTTAGACGCAAGAATATATAATTTCTGTAGGCAAAACGGGTGCTGCTTATTCACGTTAAAATACGATATATGATTAATATTAACCATTTCAGCGACTCAACCAAAATTTTAACATCCAGTATGAGCATATTGGGTAAATAGCACAACTGATCGAGACTGCTGTATCTGAATTGAATCATCTGTTTATAATGTTTAAGAATACTTGTTTTCGGAATACTTTACATTTCTGTTTTCCTTCTACAGTTGATAAAATGCAATAATAATAATAATCTTCGGGAAATTCTCTTGCATGTGTTTCAACTTGGCAACAACACCACGAGACAACCCGAAACATTTGCGTCGCAAAAGAGGAGAATCTTGAGAATTACATAACTGCGACTGAAGTCTCCCCCCCTCAAGTAGTAGACTTGATTCTATAACTAACACTCGACGATGGTCTAGGAGATTTGGTACGTCACAAAATCTAGTGTCGTTTACCTTCAATCCCCATAGGAAGAAGAACAGAGGCTGTTGATTTGTATCTATCAGAAAACTACCCACAATAAAACTAATTTCTGCGCGCCAATGGCGACTTGTGACTTACAAGGGAGGTCACTCTCTTAGGCTCTACCTGCATGGCGCTTTAGCGCTTAATGGGCTTTGATCTCCTTTCATCAGACTTCGAGGTGGCCAAGCAGTTAGCGTGCGTAGTCATGGGTTCAATTCCCGCCGTGATCTTTTGAACGGAATGGTTCGGAGCTCACCTTACCAGAAACAGTAGGCCCCGTCCTTAGAAGTTCACCAATATTTTAAGGATATTAACAGGAATTCAATAAATCAATGAATCCTGCCCTTCAGTCGTATCTATCATTGCTGCTTTTCTTCAGACATAGCAATATTTAAGTATTTCTGCGGTCTGACTCTTTCTATTACAGTCTTTGTATCTCTTAGTGCTCTCGTATTGTAGAATTTGCTGTCCAATACCCTTTTATTGGAATTGCATCACCATTTCTTTTTGTACACGGCCGTCCATTTTCGGATCCTCATCTCCTTCACCACATGTAGAGCTCGTACACCTCATCATTCCCTCGAAATCTCCATTCTCTTGTACTGGTCCGTATATTCTTCGCAGGATTTTCCTTTTGAAAGCGCCGAAGTCCCTTCTATGCTTTTGAATGTGCTTCAGGTCTCGCAACTGTAGTATATCTCTGGCCTGATTAGAGTTTTATACAATCTTCGGGTTCTTTTTTATGCTCTGTTCACTGCAGCAAGTCTTGCTCGGATTTCTGTTTGGTCGTTGATGTCACATTCAATCGTTTTTACTAACTCGATCTTATATTTCCCTTATGTAATAGTTTCACTGCTTTCTTTACTGCTCTGTAACATTGCTTTTTTAATGTTTGTGTTGATTTTCAGTCATTTTTCCTTTGCTTTTCCGTTTAATTCTCCATAGACTTACTCAGTTTTTTCGTAGCGAGTAAAATATTTATATCAGCTGCATATTCTATGAATTGAATTGATTTGTTATAAATAATTGCCTTCCTCAATGATTTGTGCAGATCAGTTATAATGATCTATACTTGTACACTGTGAATAGCCTGAAAACAGGTTATTTATTAATCTTTTAGAAACACAAACAGTTTGGCAAGCGGTATAGTGCAAGTGTGTATTTCGATGTTTCCTTATTTGAGGGTGTCGGGAAAACATAGTGCCAATCTTCAATTTTGAAGAAACGGAGTAGGTTACACAACTCAATAAACAATTCTACTTTATTTGTTTTCGATTTTTCCTTGATTACTTTCCTGTCTGGTTGACAAATGGGGAACTAACTGAAGGAGAATTACCATGTGCTGGTAGTTAACACAAAATGTGTCCTTCTGTGTTCCTCTGTAAATGAAGCTTAGCATAATGTTGCGCTGACACATCCGTTCCATCTCTTGGTATACTAAGTTGTAGGTACATTGCATTTTTGCGTATACACACATATTTCACATTCATTAGAAGAAAAACGCAAAATAACAAACTCGAAATCACCAAAATGCAAAACAAGATCCTTGTTTGCAAGTCTCGCGTATTAGTACCTGCATAAGCTTGCAGCCAAAGAGGCTTATGAACAAAGTAACTAATGATGGAGTTAATCACCAAACTCTGTTTGAATGTATGACGCAGATATTTCATATTCAAAGAGATAGGTAGAAAAAAGACCAGTAAATACTACGTCATTTTCCACATGTGTAATGAACATGTTGGAGACATTATACTAAGGTTGGAAGAGATAAATATGCAGAGGTCACTCTCTGGTAGACATGGTTAATTAATACATGTGCATACACTGAAAACTCTATTCATTTGAAGGCTTTCACAACATTGGAACAAGGAATGAACACATAAATAATGTTTTATTTTGACCTGTAACCAGTGGGCGATAAAAAAAAGAGTCCAAGACTTATTTTAATGGGCAGGAAATCAAAATGAAAACGGAAATATTTGAATGTACATCTACTTGAAATTGCGGAATCAATAAATAAATTCGCAGCTATACGTATTACCTTCAAAATTCGCAGTAAATTACTAAAATGAGGGTATCCAATTATAAAAACAACATGCAACATTTAAGAGTAACATGCACTGAAACCGGTGTTAGCCACGGCTGGGAAATTCTGGGCACTGTTCCCAAGTGTTTCTGGAAATACTGGGTGGCTGTCCTCACTTACAGATTCTTACCATCTTGTTGAAAGGTAGTAAGTTATAACATGGTAAAGTACTGTACAGAACATTTATTATTTATTCTAGAGATTTGTCTCCTGAAGAAGAAATCATATGACAGATGTCTACTCGGCCTTTTCCCCTTTAATGAGACAAAAGGGTGTGTGAGGTTCTCGGTTCGACTGCTTTTTGTACAGCGAGCAAAGAAAGTTGCTGAAATGCAAAGTAGCGAAGATAGGCAACACCACCCAGGGAGTACACCAGGAATATAGTCGAAGAGGGGTGTATAAAGTTATTGGGAGGGTGTAATTCATATTCACTTATACACTATATTATACAGTCATCCATTATATCTTACCATGTATGCATACATGCGCGCGCGTGTGTGTGTGTGGGGGGGGTATGTGTGCGCGCGCGTTTCTGTTTGTCATACTTTTCAAAATGAGAATTGTGCATAACCACATAAGGACAACTTCATTAATTGTGTGTAAATAGCAAACATTATCATTATTATTTTGAATTACTTGCGAAGAAAATCAAACAACTTATTCCTCTGTCGTGAGGTAGGAAACTGATTTTTGACTACGAGGAGATTTGATCTTCACGCTTCGGATCAATTTTATCGATTAGAATGAATTACCAATATAACTATTAGACTGTAAAAATAGGAGACACAGCGTTCATCCAAAAAATGGAGGCAGCTGAGCTGCCTCCACTTTTTAGATTAACCTACATTCAGCCAGTTTTCGGTTGAACGTTTTACTTTCTGTAAAATTTCAAAATGCGTGTATATAATATGTATATATGACAGTTCCAACGTATTTCATTCAAGCAGAGCATGTTTTAAAGTAGAAAAGAATGAAAGGTAATATTCCTTTAAAATTAAAAATTAAAAAAAAATAAGTTGAAGTGGTCGGGTTTCGATCTAGGGTCCACAAGCACACTAGTCTGACCCTCTTACCACTTAGCTACTTTTTTAAAAAAAATCTCGTTTATTTAACGTTCATAGTACATTGCGTTTATTTATACGATTGGGACCATTTTTATTTTTCGTTTATCTTTCTTAACCTACTTACAGACAACACAGTTAAAATCACATCCATGCCCGAGGCGGGATTCGAACCCGCGATCCTGGAGTCGCTAGACTACCGCACTAGCCCGCACGACCACCTGGATCGGCTCGAAGGCAGTTGGTGTTTCTAGCTTTCCGAGTGATATCTATAGCTAGGGTTGTACTGCGAAGGAGGTTAATCATTAACACGTTTTTTATTTTACTACGAGGAATGTCTCGTGAAAAAAGGAGAGATACGTTTGCTACAGTGTGAAGATTTATTCCTAACTTAATTTCTCTTTCCGCCAATACAATGCTTGCCGTTCGCGATCCACCAGTGAATTGCTTACTGTTCACAGTGTAAAGGCAATATAAACACTCAAAATGGCGGGGCGTTCAGGGACAAGCAAGTAACGTTACTCCTGTTACTGGATTATAGAATATCTAACTAAGGTTTAAACTTCATCCACAAAAGTACGTAACCTCAAAATTGCCAATTTAGCTTACACTTCGATTAGAAAATGACCGAGTTTTAAGCGTAAAATAAGTTGAATGTTCACGGACAAATCACTTTGGCCAGTTTCAACCCATTTTCAGTTAACGTTAAGCTATAACAAAGAAAATGATAAACTTTAAAATGGAGTTAATTTTACCAATCTTTCCACTAAAAGGCTTACACTATATCCACGTTTAAGAGTAAATACAACAAAACGCTAATTTTCGATTTTTATTTCTCCATAAAGCGGAGTAACTTTCATCCATTTCGTGTTTCCACTTTTTACAGTGTACCTTTCAAATAATTTTAGAAATTCTTATTTGTCTTTTTGCAATTGTCTACCTTTTGCAAGCTTTAATTTGGTAAAATATGGACAGATATCTACTATTAAATTTTAATTACTATGAAAGAGATTATTTGTCTCAACTATGTCTTTAGAGCAAAAAATAATATATTTTAAATATAATAACCTCTACTTTTCTCAAACTCCCCTGGAAAGTATATCAACATTACATCACAGTTGATAAAATAACTTAGTGGAAATTGCATGCACTTCTTATTCCAGAGTTGTCGGATCGATGCCCAAAGTGATCGACTTCATTGAGGCTTTCCAAACAAATGCTGAAATCCGGGCATCCACTT
>JAGDQP010035955.1:0-12773 GCA_022664845.1 Lepisma saccharinum | reverse complement strand
AAGTTAAACATTATCAACAATAAGAGTAACTACAGTATATTTACTATTTATGTAAAAGAAGAACAAGTGGATGTTTTATTTGCCTACACAACAGAGCCTCTACAATAAAAGGAAGTTGCTAAGCGATGTTTTAAACTTTTAGTTTCCGAAGCCGTATTTTCTCGAACATACGTGTTGAGTTGCCAGAAGAATAGTATTCCTGGCCCCTCTGATGAGCTGCCTTACGACAGATCATCATGAGAGGCCAGGGTGCATTCCACTGACAATTCAAGATGTATTTACGGTGTTGGTGCTGGAGTTCGCACGGTAGAAAGCACCAAAATTTAAACTTTCCTCCTGATAAATTAGTCTTTGACGTTAGTCTTCCATACTAGGTCGTTTACATTGCATTGGGGGCAACGGCGGGAAGGGAGTCATCGCCTTTGGAACAAAACCCGCCGGACGAAATCTCAATGGAATTAGATTTTTTATCTCGATGCAATGAGACCTTAGGCGATGAGGGCCTATAACATATCAGTCTACTATAGATAGTCCATTCCAGCAAAGATTGAAATTGTCTCTGTAATTAAAGATCTACTTGAAATCTTTTGCTGAATGGATTATTGTAAGAGGCATCTACTAGGCCCGCCAAAACTCCAGTAGATGCGTCTTAAAGTCAGACTAATTAGGAGAGACTTTGCATTTCATTTCTTGTAGTATCTTTTTAGGATAGTCACACGGAAACCAATAGTTGCAGTTTTTTTCTGGGCTATTTCCACTAAGTGAAATCAGTGAGGTGACTCTTCATATCTCGTTATAGACTTGAAATTTACTTCTCAGTTTTTCGCAACGACTTATTTGGGATCATCTCATCTAATGGTATTTCTACTTCCAATATTCTCTTGGCAATGTATTGTTTCCTCTTGTGCAGTGTATCCATCATTTATGGATGAAAACGCTAGATAATAATGTTCTATTCAAACACGTTTTCATTTCGGAGTAGTGTGTATAATTTTATCATATGATCAATACAGGGTAGAAAAACACAAAAAAATCTTTTAATTGAAGAAAACTTGAAAGTTGAAACATTCAGCCTTGCATCATTTGGTCTATGTTGCATCATCAATATGATCTATTTTGGTTACTAATGATGGTATACTACAGTTTTCGGAAAACTTCAGTAAACTTTATTTTGTGTCTACCATTTTCAGTAACTTCTGACTTCGACTTATCACGATTAAGTGACTGCAATACATGTTAAAATCCATAAATATCCATGCCTCTGGCGGATTTGAACCCGCAACCTTGGAGATGCTGGCTGGCTTAACGTCTCAGATCACACTACTACTTCGGTCGGCTACAATTTTAGTGGCTTTAATGCTACGATATTTGTTTGTTGATATATTTGAATGTTAATCAATTATTTTTTATATTAATCAAAAAATATTAATGAACGAAATTAATTGATTTCATCTTACACTAGAAGTGTTAAAAAGAACAGTAGTAAGAAACTATCATCGGTACTTTCAAGTACAAGCTTTCGTAGGCTGCCAAAATGTATGTATAAAATGTCGCGAATATATTACTTCAAAACGCTCATTTACTGTTTTTGCTTTCCTATTAACTTAGTTTCTATTCATGTATGTTTCGTTCAGCATTCAAGTTATACTTTAGCTTAGCATTCAAATTAATATACATATATTTAAAAAAAGTAAGCTTCAATGACTTTGGCCTAAATTACTGTGCCAAACTATACATGAACTACACAATTGCTTCGGATGCCCCGAATAACACATATATTGTATCATTGTATGTGTCTGTTAAGTACAAAAATGAATTAATATTTTAGCAGATAAACTATAAAGAGACATTCAAAGGTAAGGATCAATATTTAAAAGATTTTTCTAAACAATGACCTCGACGATATGGACATTCTTTGCATCTTTATGTAGAAATCAGACATGTTTGATTTCAATTACTTTTTGAGAATATCTGTTTCATGGATATAGTCGAAATAGGAACTAATAATCATTTTAAGAATTGGAAATATGAGTTTTCTAAATATGTAAACGTACAGTCCAGATGAAAGATATGATGCTCAATGGAAAATAATAAATATTATGATGTATGTGACTTCATGAAGGAAGCTTTTGAATGTATTTGGATTCATCATGACACTAACGCTACAGAATATTTCAGATAACAAATGTTGCTAAGATTTTGAGAATAAATGGAATATTTACTGTTTAATTCAATTTCTTGCTTTATAATTTGCCATCTGTATTTGCACGCATGTTTGATATTTGCTAACGCCAGTATTTAGATACTACCCCGAACGTAGTATTAATCTTCTTTATCACTATCAGTAAGTCAAATTTGACACTGTCCGTGTGTTTTGCTATCAATTACCATGTAGATTTCTCGCTCACTAAAATGTATTCGGTATTATTTTTAGGAAAGTATTCCATACAGAAAAGTATGACAATTTTAATATCGAAAAGTTATAAGCACTTAAACTGATATGCAATGTTCGTTGGTATGGTTAAGAAAACTTTTGATTAACCACGACGGATTTAAGGCAATTCTTGTGATCAACTATTGTTCTCAACTAAAACTATGTCGCAAAGCTACTTACAATTGTAGGTATATTGGAAGTAAACTTAATTTACCATTACGAAATTACATAAGTGGGGCACTCAATACATAATTTCCCACATTATTTCACTAGAAAAACAATTTACAAGAACGAAGTTAGGGGATTTCATTGGGGTGTGTTAGCAACACTAACCAAATTTCGTGACATTGCCAAAAAAGATCCTTAACTTTAATTCAAATAATCAAGGAAAATATTCTAATTATTTTACTGTTATTGATGAGATTAAAATATTATATCTTTTGTGACCTCGAACTATTTCTCACACAATTAACCAAAATATAAGCATGAATTCTCTACAATATTGAATATAATCATTTTCATCAATTGTTATGTGTATAAGAAGCAAAGCCATTACTTGCAAATTTTACCCTTTTTGAATAAACATTACGCTCAAATAGCTAAATATGAATCTAAATATATAGTAAGATTCAAACTAAATATTTATAAACTCAGTGAAAAGAAAATTAGTACGATACATCTTTTCTTAAGAATAATGCGAATATGGTATTTTACTGCTAATCAAAGTAATGAATTGTATCAGAAAGGTATTTCTACCGCGCTGCATTGACGTATGTAATAAATATCGTAACGCAGATTTTTTAGAACATATGAACTCAATATGCGGATTTGCTACAACATAAAAAAAATGAAAACATCCAAAATAATATTTGCAGTGGCTATTAGGTCATCTCCTAAATATTTGTCAATATTATCCCCTGCCAAAAGAAAAAAAATTAAGTTTACTTACTGGAAACATAATTCACATTATATTGGGTGAACAAAATGGATAAACTGTTAAATTTTTTTTTTTTTTTTTTTTTTTTTTTTTTTTTTTTTTTTTTTTTACTATCAAAAATAAGATGTATGCTAAATATGACAGTCATTTATTAATATGGAAAGAAGTTCAACATAAATAAGGTTTGAAATTAAAGATTAAAACTTTTATTTATGCCTTAGAACAATCGTAGTTATGATTTTTATTATTATTTTGTTTATGTGTTTTTATTATCTTATTTACTGAATTATATAATTTTTATTATTATGTTATGAGGAAATGTTGGTCAAAGAAAGTTGGTAGAGCATTGTCTTGCATTCGGAAGGTCCTGAGTTTCAACCCAGCTATCAGACATTTTGACTGAAAATTTTCCAGGTTTCCTTTCTCAGCTACACAGCTGGAATGGTACCATGAAATTTAGCCCTGCTTAACTTCCTTCAAACAATTCTCTCCCCTACCCTACTTCAGCATAAGTAAAAAAAAATCTAAAGGCCATAAATTCAATACAATATCATAATGGAAATACCAATCAAAATACTAATTCTGAATAGCCAATTTTTTCACAGTATACCAAAAGAATACATATAAATTTATGTCCAATTAACAAAAGCATTTTAATATATATATATATATATATATATATTAAATTTTATTTTACTAAAGTACAAGTTGTTAAGCTTACCAAAAGTGCATTGAACGATGAGAAATTCAGCAATATAACGAGCACCGCAAGCACTCTTTGTAAGTCCGATAATGACCTCTCATCCTCTAGATTTGTACAAAGTACATCTAAGAGAAAGAGAAGTCTGGATGAACTTCAATCGTTTGTGATTAAATCACCTCAACAATCTCAGACGACATCCATCGCTATTCACATCAGTCACTTTCTAAATTATTCATTACGTCCATTAATCAATGACGCTGTTTGCATTGAGGTCACGTAGAACGCATCCTCCTTAAGCAGCTGATAATGACTCTCAAAAAAGCGAGTGTGGTGGAATGGAATGGGAAGGAATAATAAAGTTTTCATAGAGCACCGGTCTATTTCTTTAATGATCTTTTTTTTTTTCGTTCTTCTCTCAACAACTTAATTCCTTCTTGAGAGGCATTAACAGACTGAGTCTTCTGTGGAAATAACTAACTAAAAATCGAACAGGAAATGTTATGGAAAATCATTGTGCAATACACTAGCAACAAATAGTCATTTGTATTTTCTTACTATGACCACAAATATATCATCTTTCTCTCCATGGAGTAAATTTTCGTATTTAAAATAAAATTAAATAATAATAATAAAAAAAAAAAACAAGAAGATATGCTCTTAATCACGTTTCCATTCACATTATTAAAATTTTACTGAAGCTATATGCAAATTGCCTTTTCTCGGTCTAACTAATTGTATGGCTTACTAAACTCATAAGTTCATCACCGCAGTAACAAACGATCACCATTAGATTCTATCTAGTCAAATGGTGCTAAATAGTTTCAATACACTTCTATGTATGTAGTATAACGACAGAAATAGTTAAGTGTTTAGGCCTCCAAGGCACTCACTAGGGTTCAGTTTTTGAATTATATGGTCCCGCATTTGAATACCAGCTGTGGTGGTCCCGGTCTGTGGAATTTTAAAGCTTAATTAATAGCTTTATAGGATGCGCAAAGTGATAACATACTAATTTGATACAACTATTGCTTCTTCTTCTATCATCGTCAACACCACTACCACCACCACTACTTTTACTAAAAAGAGCATGTTGTCTTAGTTTAGTTTGTCCACCACACGAATTTCAGTGATGTTCTGTTAATCCACAAGACACAAGCGAGTCAGCTTTTTTTCAAGTAGAGGGAGTTCTAATAATTTTACCAAGGTTAAATTTTAATAGGTCCAACAGTATATCAGCTGTGTACAAAATTGCAATGAATAACATCTGAAAGGGTAGTAAGTTCCTAGTCCCTGTTATGATTTTCGAATAACTGGATAAAAATACTTCAAGTAAATTATGTCACTAGCCCAGAACAAGAAGATGATCATCACACGAAATAAATTTAGCAGAAATTGCAATGAAATGTGAACAATCCCAGGAGATCAGTTCGGCAAGCATCTACACAATTTATTATTTCCAATCTCACATGACTCAGAATGTTAAATAGTGCAACTCCATAAACAAAATGCAATGTATTCCATCACTTAACAGTAACGGCGAAAAGGTTTTATTATGCATTTCGAAAATCGAGCTCACTGTCAGTAATGTTGTAGCGTTTAAATAAACGTGTATATAAATTATCTATGTGTGTTCGGTGGGCTCCACATGGCCTGGCTCAATAATCCCTTCGGTTTACTGTGTCCCTCGCCTTACCTATTCTCTGGCTTGTACCCTCTGCCCTTTCTGACTATTACATATACAGTAGCATAATAAAAGTGCTTGATTAGTGTTCAGTCAAACACAAGCAGTGGCCAAAGGATCGCAAAAGAAGGTTCGAGAAAATAATCTGCGTATTTCTGAGAACACAGCAATTCTTGGACAGAGATACATTGAGTAAGGAGTTGAGTGCCATTCTTTAATCGTAATTTTCTCTCAAATATAAACTTTAGGGTACCATTTTCATTATGAGTTTTTCCTATTGCACCGGTCAGCATGATTTTTTCACAAGAAAACCGAACACTGACTCCGATGTAGTTTGTCATGCTGAATGCAAATATATAAATCTTTTCATCAGATATAGTTATTTTTGTGACAGCCACTTTTTGTATAATATAGCTCTATACATGAGGCTTTCTTTTTTTTTACAATTTTGTAATTTATAAAAAGTAGAATTTTTGTATCAAATGAGGAAAATGTTGCTCACATTGTTGTTCTAACACATTTAGATATTGTTGCGCTGCTATGATAGGCCAAGCGGTTAGCCGTGCGGTCTAAGGCGTTAGTTAGGCAAACGACTCGAAGTCCCGAGTTCAAATTCCGGCAGGGGCATGGATGTTTGGATTGGGGTATGGATTGGTTTGGGGCATGGATTTTAACTAGGTGTATAGGGTCGAATCATGACGGGCCGAAGTCAAAAGTTACTAGACTGGTCCATATGAAATAAAGTTTATCAAAGTTTTTTGCTATAGTTAAGTCAACAGGCAGTATTAAACGTGTAGTGAGCCCGTCAACACAAGGATTTTGTTGCTCTTTACGTGTAGTGTTTTATGCTATATATTGTTGTTATTTTTATCTTTTATTGTTGTGAGAAAAGTTTCAATGTACCAAGAAAGCGTTTAAATTATCCAGAGAATTTCTGTTACGTATGTGGTACTTTAAATGTGTGCCGCAATAAAATAAACCTGCATGTTGGAAAAAATCTTACAGCATATTTGAAAAAGACCCTTACATGCAGTTAATTCAGTTCTTGTGAAAGACAATAGTGCTCTTTTTTTTAAATCATGTTTTTTCTCGAGATATTTCGTCATGTGACGTTACCTCACTTGAATTTCTATAGCTCCGAAACTACGTATGTTTAAAAACAAGTTCAAAGAACCTTTTTCTTTCCTTTTTGGTGTGAGAAATACACCCTTCAATTTATAGCCATCATTTTGAACCACCCTATATAAAGTTTGCTAAGAAAAAACATTACATAGTAAACACATGTTGACTTGACTCAAACAACCGTTAGAAACGCCTTCATAAATCGTCTGCGAATTACTGACAGGGGAGGGGTAAAGATGGCACGCGTTTTTCCTCTTACATAATAACTTCTGACAGCTTTCCTTGCTTCAAAGGCTCTCTTGTACGTGTTGGTGTCTTGACGCTCCAAAGGAACACACTTCGCGACCGACAATACATATTATATGAGAAAAGCTTACTCTCATCATCAGGCATCAAACTACACAGCTTCCTTCTTGTAAGTTCCACAGTGTCAGTAATCTCACTGCAGACCAAAATAAAGAATTTACACTCGAACAAAATATATATGTGTTCGAAATAAATATAAAAAAATGCTAGTAGAAAAGTATTAGTTTCTTTTCTTAAAAATGATATTCATAGGTAAAAGAGGAAACTATGACTAGCTCTCCCAAGTAGGAAGGATGACATCCCTTGGATAGAATTCTTACGCTATCAGGGAAGCGGAATCCAGCAGCTAGAAAGACGTTTGCAGCATCTAGATACCATGCTGATGTTCGTCTGTTGAAACTGAAAGGATATATTGGAAAACTTCGGTCAATATGGCTGACAGCAGGACTCCAACATGTTTGTTTTTAAAATTACTTCGAAGTCCACGACTGTAACTACGAGACCATGGTGTCCGAGTGTGTTAAGACTGCGTTTTCTACCATAAAGAAGATTGATAAGAAAGCTTTCAAATTAGTGCTATTGTCTATATGTCTGCCATTTCACTGATGGCATGATTTATTCCTGAATATAAACCTATGTTCTAAGCCCTCTCAAGTCGAAGAAATTACGTTCCTCGGCAAGCATTCTTCCAGGCTTAGGAATACGTAAGGCAGCAGCCGGGACATCTATCTAGGTACCACACCGGCATTTGCCTGGTGACGCTGAGGGAAACTATGTAAAACTTCAGTTAGGTTGACCGAAAGCAGGACTGAAACCTACGTGCCTCCCCAGTCCTGATCTGAAGTTCGCGGCTATAACCAATAGATCATGGATTCTGGATTTCTATGCAGAGCTCTATCAAATACTCTGAGTACTAGCTGTTTGTAGAATTTAAAGGAAACTAATAAGAATACTAGATATTTTAAAGAGTGTTTACAAGTTGATATTCCAGAATATTTGTTTGTTTTCCGCAAATTATCTTAATTTACCGTTTTTAAAATAATAAGTTTAATATCATTTACCGCATTTACACCACAAAAATAACACTTACTGTACAAGTCTTTCTTGAAATTATCTTAGCTTGTTTTATTAATTTATTATTAACGTACTCAACAAACTTCTGTGCTTCTAAATGTGGGATCTATAGTTTTTTTCTTTTTCTTTTTTTAATGAAATTTGAACATCTCCGTTCAACAAACTGTAACTAAATGTCAACCCCGAACCACGTGCAAAGTGAGCGAGCATGTCAACAATTCGGAAGACAAAGCCCGAAATTCTCTTAGCCCCAATATTCAACAAATAATTAATGTTTTGAAGAAATATAGGGGAAATTTTAACGTACCTTCCGGAAGGGAAATTTTGAATGCTTGCCTAATTATTATTACATAATAATAATAATAATAGTAAGAATAAGAATATTAATAATAATAAAATTATTGAAATTAGTCAATAACGCATCTACAAACGACATTCATACCTTTTTTTCCTTGTCCTTCTGCCACTTTAACGAGCAAACTATAACTAAGTAAATAATAAGTAACTACATCTCTCTTTCTGAATTTCTTTCCGCCCCTGAATGTGTGTGTTCTGTACAGTAATGAAACTCAATTCCATCATTTTTTATATCTGGTAAATTCCCACTGCCGCTATCCGCTTTCCCCACCCGAACAATTATAAAAAGAGATCATTCATGCAAATGTATGAAACACATTGTTCTGATGTTAATTCCAATATCCTACTGTGTGATTGGTGATGTCAGTAGCAGTTGTTTCTGTCATAATTATTGACCGATAATAACTCCCTTTCTTATTCCTTTTTACCTTCCTATCATTTATTAAATTTTTAACATATTTCTCCCCCTTCTTCTGCTTTTGTTGTGGCTATTCAGATCGTTTATCATTTCCCATAATGCCTCAGTAAATGTTTTGTACATTTATCATAGAGCCGAGATGTTGAAGGTTGAGAGACAGAAAGAGGAGAGGTTCCACAGTTAGGCGGCTGGGTTGTTTCTTTTCTTGATAAATGGTCTTATTTTTCACTGATACAAGTCTAACATTTTTCAAAGATCGGTAGCTGCAAATTGAACAAAATTAGTGCCTTTATAGATTAACAAATTGGGGAAAATTATTACAGGAAGATTGATTTAATAACCGTATTACAATAAAATCAACATTTTTGATGTGTTATTCAATCCTTATTCCTCGGAGCGAAACGAAGATATCTGTATACTTCGAAAAAGAACAATTATGTGGAGGAAAAACAAAATCCTTGCGAGCTGAAAAACCGATCAGGTAATGTTTCTTCTGTCAATTTCTTATAATTTATCTTCTCTCTGATTCTAGTAACAATAGTTCTGTTTCTAGAGCTACGACCGACAGCAACACCATTCATGAATTTCGAGACTAACCGCGGCACATTGAATCGGAATGTTGATTACATTGCTACATATTACCAGAAGAATGTACTGAGGTAGTCCTGAGGAGAACCAATCACACGATGGTCGTTATTCACAATAGAAAGCAATTTAAACTGTCCAATTTCGCATCTGTCGATTTAAGAGGTCCTATTTCACATCAACATCACGTCAACTGACAGCCACCCCATTACACATTCACACAAACACTGTCGTTAGATCTCTCAAAAGGGCCAGAATTTTGTCCCCATCGTTCATAGATCTCCACCACAATAAGCAAGGTGACGGGCTGGCATCTGTGCTTCTTTGAAATGATCCCATTCTATCGTCTGTGTTAGCACCACCAGCGGAATCAACAACATTCTCCTGGTTATTTACTCTCAGCTGGGTGTATCCATCTTGCTCTAGTACTGTGCGATGACTACTCATTGCTGTAAATCTTGTCACTTCTCGGTGTATTCTGTATCGCCCCTGAACTAGGAAATAACGTCTCTCCACAACTCCACTACCACAATGCCATAAGAAACCACCACACTTACTACATCTGGTAGATTATTGCAACGCGTAATAAACCATGATCGCGAAAATGCTGTAATACAGATTCCTCAGTAGCAATTCTCAGTGTCGCTTACTTCATGTCAATATTCACAATTCACAAATGTTTCTTTGGCTGGAAGAATGGGGGGTGTTATGACAATCCAGTAAATCATAATGATTATCAGTGGCCATTACAGGGTAGGGGAATTGTGGGGAGAGTTACACGTCATCCGAATACACGAAGAGAATCAGGCGATTCATACTGATAACCAACGGTAACTACAGGGTAAGTCACTTGTTGCGATAGATACGCTCCGGTAGGTCACCTCATTCACCTGTTGCGCGAATACCAATACTTTTATCAGAGCAAATACAAGAAGGGTGGAAATAAGTGCCAGCATTGAAATTTTAAGGAAGAGGTTCCTGCTACAGATAGGGCCTACACATACATACAAACTCGGCCTCTGTTTTCATGAATAAAGCTTATTGGGACTTAACATTAACGAAATTATGGTTTGTAGCAGTAACAACATGATTTCGTTAGAAACTTTTGTAGAAAAAAGGCACTTATAGTATTTTACATTTGCAAGTTGCTGCGACTCAGTATGTGTAAGTAATCGTGAAGGCAAACTATCGTTTCTATATATGATGTGAATAAAAAAATTTTACTCGATTATCGCAAAGTGGGAGCATTCACTATACGCAACATCTGTGAGATCTACGGTTCTTTTCAGTGACCTAGGTCAACAATAACTTCGTAGAAACTGTCTGAGTTACTTACTTGTTCTACAACACACGCTGTATACTATTTAGTTTCTCATTCTTACCAGCTATACACAAAAGACTTGGTGTGACTTTTGTCTGCTTATGAAGTCGCAGACACCCTTATGAATTGTTGTAGAAATTTATAAACCATAATTATGGAGAATATTTCTTTCATTTTTAATCAAAATTCATTCTGGAGGCTTTTTTCCACTTTCGTTAGATAAGCCATCAAGGAGGGATGAAAGAAAAGAAAACCAAAAAGGAAAGGAAAGGTTGTGGTCCCTCTCCAATGTTGAAGGAAGAGGGGGCTGTAATTTATTTCCCTCGAGATAAAGTAGCCACTTGTTTTCACCACAGTAACGCACCTGCCGGGAAAGTTGCATAGATTAATTTTTTATCTATTGTACCTCACATGATTAATGTTGAATATTTTAGTGTTGATATTTTTTCATTCCTTCCTTGGGAACAAAACTGAAAGTGTACTAAATTGTGTCACCTTTTGAGAATAGAGGTAAATTCATAAGAAAGCGTAAATCTTCAATCTGAGGGATGAGGATGTTGAAATAAGTGTCCGATAGAAATAAAATAATGAATGAAATTCAAGTTTCTAGGCAGACGCCAAACAACGATGGTACCACATGTACTACGAAAAACATAACATGGTAACTAAGTTTTAAGGACATCTGGTTAAAAGGTGCCATTTTTTTTAACGTTTTGGAAATCGTCTGCCATACCCCGAATGGAGGGCGTAACCCCTCCAAAATCCCTAGCACATCCCCTAACTTTATTTTACTGTTAAAGATCGATAGAATGACTATAGAACTATTTACACATCCTCAATTTTGGCTTTACACCCCTTCTCCGAACTGAAAATCCTGGCAGAATCCCTGTTGACTTCCAGTCACTGTTTGATCACTATGGGCAATGTTAGGAAGAAAGTTTAAGGTCAACGAGAGTAGGAATAAAACTTGTAACATTTCTGTGGTAGCGTATTGCTTTCATCAACCGAACTAGGAAGTGAAGTGTAAATTTGTTCCTTTCCTTGCTATATATTGAAGAATCCGTGCTATGCTGTAGATAGCTGATAAGAATTCTTTTCAGATCATTATTTCCGTAAGATAATCTTTCAGAAGGTAATGCGCCATCCTAATGTAGAAAAGCAATCTAAAATATATATATTTATTACAACCGTAATAAACGAAATAGAGTAATTCCGGGATAGATGGCCATATGGGGTTAGATGGGCAAAACTTCTATTTTTTGCAGTTGTAGCCAAATGTGAATGAAATGCAGGTGCTCAGCAAACTATTACTAGGATCAAAGGCTTGTCGCCTACAAAGTTTCATTCTCGACATGATCATCTATCTTGGAATTATCCTACCTTTTGAGATTATTCGCATCGCAGCAAGAGACGTACGCAAAGAAATATTTTAATCCGAATAACCAAACTATATCAAACTTTGGTAATCAACAAAATCTTACTTGGAATTTGTATGTATTTCATTCTAGTATAGATCAAACGTCTTGGCATATACTTTTACTAATTAAAAGCAGTTAGTGACAGGATGGTCTTTTTTGGTATTCATTTTCTTCTCAGCTCACTTTACACTTTTGGTTGAGTATGTTCTTCCTTCATAAGTTCATCATTGGATGTACTTCGTAAGATTTCTTGCAATTCTTGAAATTAAATTTAATTGTTTTAAAAAAATATTTTGTTTATGAAACTTCTTCCGTTCATTCTCATCTGCCATTTCTTCATATTCATACTTTATTCATATTCCTAAAGTTTCAAAAATATATTAACATGTGAAAAAACGTTTAATTACCAGAGGCAGT
>JAGDQP010035954.1:0-19300 GCA_022664845.1 Lepisma saccharinum | reverse complement strand
TGTGTGTGTGTGTGTGTGTGTGTGTGTGTGTGTGTGTGTGTGGTTTGCGTATATATATATATGTGTGTAAGATGGATGACGTGTGTCGAATTTCAAATCGGATAATACCATGGTAAGAGAACGGGAAGGAAACGATGGTTTCCGATTCCTGGATTTCGTTGTTACTGTAAAAAAGAAAAATCTTTACTTTTGTTACCAATATATGTCGCTAAAGATGTTGTATACATTACTGAGCAATTCTTGTGAGGTTAACCTAAGTTTATAATTTCTAAAGAGAAACAAACTACATATATTTACATGTATGCATATGTGTGTTATCGTTACATATTAAAGTAAACATAACTTGTTAGTGAAGAAAGTCACAGCTTCTCACGATAGAAATTAAAGTTCTCTCTGTAGTCAATGCGCCCCCCAATAAACTTTAAATATAGGTTGTTGAATTGTCTCAAATAGCCTAAAATACAAAAATACAAATCTGGGAATTGTTCTAACTTTCTACCACAAAAATTCAGATGGTATGATTCTGAGTAAACCGACCCGAAATTAATTAATTTACCGACACTAGCACCACGTATAAGAAATAGAAACCTATCCCAGAAAGAGGGAGTAGCCATCTAAATGAGTGTAACAGCCATGCTCAGCAATTAACAATAAATAAAAATACAAAAATCTACAAATGAATTAATAATATCGTGTGAGAATTACGATTTTCGGTAGACAGGTTGTTTAAGTGAAAAGCCGTCCGGAGGGAACCATATTTACGTACATCTAAAGAGGAACCAATACGATAAAATACTCAAAAATGTGTTTTATTAATTTTGTGTTCCATATTCTAGCTTGAATATTCAAAGACTAACATTATTAATTACCTTGGAATGTCACACGAAAAATACTTCAAAACTGCAGCTTTTGGATGAATTTGGTAAATTATTCGTTAAAAGAAAATTGTTTGGAATATTTATGCGCTGCTTGTTTTCAGGTACTGCAACAGATACACAACGTGTAAACTAATGAAGTACGTTCTTTTTAGTGCCAATAAAAAGCTTGCGGCATTTATGTTAAAGATACTTTAATGTGAAAGGAGCACTGCTGTTATAGACAATGGCTCTCAAAGAAAACCTGTACTTTACAGCTGTGTGAGAAGCAAATTTCAAAGAAATAGATTATTGATCGCAAATTTTAAAATCTGAACTCAACGAATAGATTTTGCGTCGAAATAATTTATAGGCTAAATAATTTTAAAGAAACATAATATGAATTTAGTGATAGAAGGACAGATGGTGCGCTTCTGTCAGAATATTTACCTGACGAATGTTGATCTCGACACCATCTCAAGATCATAACAGCATTTGTTTCTTTAATGGATTCTACTAGAAGACTACGATATGTACTTACTTTTTTAAATAACACCGACGTTATATTAATGTTAATGCGTAGTGCACGATATCTCAGATAGAAGGTTTGTGTCTTTGTATATTTTAAATGATAATTGAAGATGCTTTTTAATGCAGTACAATTACGTATTCTAGAAATATGTACTGTAAATATAATTTATAGACTTTTACTTTTTTCCTTACCATTATTAACTTCTTTCATTTCACTGTTTTCACATTCTAATACGTAGAACTAATAAAGACTTTAATCTCGTTTCTTAAATAGTACAGGAAATTTTTCTTTACTACTGTACAATGCGATTCTAACGCCAATGTGAACAAAAAAATATCAACTATTTTTTTTAAATATGTACGAATTAATAATGAAGGCTTGATATTTATAAGCTCCCTGTTTTTATTATTGTTGCTGCCTTGTTAGTGACAAATCCAAAAACAATGTAAACAAGTAATATACATCTGTCATCATGATTACTTACGTATGAGACAAGCGGACCGAACTCCTCATGTACAGATTGTTGATAGTTGATACGTACCTAGAAAATAAAATCGGAATCAAAATTGATCTCACTGTAGCATAACAAATTATACAATAGATTACATTGTACGCTCACTATTTTATTTATGATGATGGGCGTTCTGCCCGAAGACAGGTCCTTGGGCACGGTGAACCGATGGTGGTTTGCCATTGCCTTCCATCGAATGAAGATGACGTTCTAAGGACGGGACGTGCCGTTTAACATGGGCTCCGAACCACTTGTGTACCTACCGAGAATCGAAGCCGGATTCCCTTCTTGATAAATAGTCCGCGAGGGTTACCACTCACCCAGAAGGGACACATTTTATTAATGAGTAGCTATAAATATACTGGTCTTACGTCAGTACTGTGAATGATTGGTTTATGTTACTAAATAAATTACAGCTAAACTTCACGTCGTTATAATAACGTCTTGATCTGTTATGCAACTTTTGTTCGAAACGGCTATCACATGATCAGCGCAATGATCTGCATATCACTGCTTTATGTGTTTTTTAAGACGCGATTTCGCTATTTCTTTGTTCAAGTAGATTTTCATTTGACGTCATGATGCTGCGTCAACAGTGAAATTCAGAGATTCCACTGGGAATCTAGCCGGAGATTCTTGGGTTGAAGCTGAGAGCCTAAAGTCCTCTCCTCCAAAATCCATCAGACATCACCCAAAAGTCACCTAATACTCCTTTAATTTTTCTTTATATGTCATCCGAGAAAAGAGATGTTAAAGCCATTCGCTTACACCTATATTCTTTTTTGTGAAAGTGACTCCCAGACATATTTCAAGGCACCAACACGATATTCACCCAGAGGAAACTCCACTTAAGCTCCAACTGGGCCCATTATTCGAAACCAAATTTACCGTTCAGTCACTTTCCGTGATACTTGACAGTATTATTTCTGATCCAATCTGTGGAATATGTTGCCAGAATTAATTGAAGGCTTTACACAGAAACAAGACTTTGCCAAAATTTCACTCTTTTGAGATGACATCAGTTTCTTCTTTGCAACTACGGCGATTGGCCAAACTAGTCCAGTTATTTAAAATGCTCTCGAGGTATAAATGCGGTACGGGATACGATATCCTACAGTTCGAGAAGTCATCGACTCATCTTCAAGATAAATGTGACGAGAGAGCTGCTGCATCTGTGGTTGGCTAGGAAATCTGTTCTTCTGATAGGCTGAAACATGACATCTGTATTTGCGATTGGAAAGATGATCTATGTCTCTGATTGGCTTGAATGTTGCAGCAAATAAGACAAAGATGTTTCAGCCAATCAGAAACACGGATTTTCTAGTGCAATTATAGACACATTTTCTACAGCGAATCACAGATAGAGTTTTTTTTAAAATGATTTACTATGTATTTTCTGTTTTTGCATACATTTGAAGACACCAGGAAAGATAAAGTTCTTATTTTAAATCAGTTATTCTCCCCAAATTATCACGATTAATCTAGTTTTCGTCCAATTGCCAGATTTTGGACCAACTTGAAACCGTTCTACATAAAAAAAAAAACAGATGCCGTTCCCCCAAAAGTGAAAATTTGATCTACTTTGTAGTTCATATGAAACGTCAATTATAGAAAGGACTACAGGGAAATATTCAAAATTTATCTTTTCATTTACTCTTCAATATCCAAAATAAACTAATTTCTTAATTAGTATAGGACCTGTAACGTGTTTTCAGTGCAAGGAACCGATCCGTAAACAAGAAAATCCCTCCCCCTCATCATGTAAATCCTGAAAGAAAAAAAATACATACAAAAACTATAACAAACCCCAAGGAGAAATATATGTACACAGTAACATCAACAATAATCCTCCATTGTTTCGTATACAATACTACTAACATATATAATGAGGTGTGAATCTTATCACGGCCATCTGAACTTCAGTTTTGTAATTAACCTTTACGACACAAGAGGTCACGCGCTGTTGGTAATTTCATATCGCCCCTTGCACTACGTATTGTTCATCTTTTGCTTTTTCTGATGTCCAACCAACCACAAAGAGACAGGGATACCGAAGAGAATGCCTGGTTAACAATATACGTAGCTCTGTTTCATGTATATGTCTTCTGTTTTTGTTTCTCTTCCAAGAGGAAGTACTAGGATAAAGAGGAAATAAAGAAGTGCAAGGTGCTTTTCAATGCAAGGTGCTAAGTTCAAATACACCGGAACGGTTCATAGCAAAGAACGATCAAGTTACATATTTAGATAAAATTGTGATACGAGTTTCTACAAAATCCGGATTAGTCCAATGTTTTGGCCGAAACTTGACAAGTCCAAGGACTTGTTTTGCTTTTGTGAAAAAAATATTATGTAGATTGCGTAAAGGGGCGACAGTTTTCGTTATAATAGCCATTTTTTTAATCCTTTGTTATACAAATTAATGTGTTTCATTTGCCAGAAAGGTTATTTTTCTACATTACTAAAATTCTAGAGGTTATATATTCAAATTATAAGTGAAAAGTACAATTAATTTCTGCCAAACCTGGATATGACAAAATTTAAATTAATTTTTATCCTACAAAGCCATTGAAAATAAAATTAATAAAAACAAACTTTAAAACCAGAATTGGTAGGTACAGTCAGCGGCAAAAGTTTGTACACAGTCATAAAATTTCTTCTTCGAAAAAAAACAGGTTGACTGATTCGTGTACGGTTTTATGTAATTTAAAGAAAATGTCATTTTCTGTAAGTTACAAAAAACCTACTCAAATCGGTCCATTCATTTCAAAGTTATTTGGAAAAGGAATTTTACGACTAAGTACAAACTTTTGGCGGTGAGTGTACAATATAAATGCTGTAAGATAAACAATAGACATTTTTCTCCGTTCACTAAGAAATCAACATTTAGGATTTGTCCTACCTTGCCTTAATTATTATTTAATAAAAAATATGCTTTTTTAAGAAACGATAGGTTCATAGAAAATGGTCGATATAAATCCAAAATATTGCACAGTTTCGCAACATTGAATCAATACAACAATGAAAAACGTGTAAATTGTTTCAAATTTCCATAGTTACAATTCTCTGTAGTCAATTTGAGCGACTTTTCCGAAATTGACTATCAGCAATTTTTATGAATCGAAGTGTACAAAACACATTTTGTGACCTTCTTGACACGTTTATTGATTACCCATTATTTATTCAGACGCATTTTGAAAGATTCTTTATCTTCCTTCAATCAATAAACAAAACATCAGTGTAGTGATACTGACGTAATAACATTTCCGGTTAGCTTTCAAAAAAAAAAAAAAATCTTTCTATGACTTGAATACAATATGCTTACTTTGTTTCACTCTGTGCCATAACCAAGTAATCAGGTAGGTCCCTTTTAACGTATTCAATGCACACACACTTGTGCCTGTTAGTGCTTAATCGACTGTCAGTAATGGCTCATTCTTATCGGCTATAACTCCATTTCTTCTCGTCTGGTAGTTCAAAAGTTACTTGTAATATAGTATATGAACGGTTCAATAAATTGTACGGAGGTACCAAACGGGACATTGAAACAAAGATGGCACGCTCCTGGCAGATTTTAATGATTTAAGGAGAACATAATGGACACATTTTGATTTGGTTAATCAACCTCTGTGAAATTACAATATACGGTATATATATATTCTTTTGGAAATAAACTGTGAAAAAATCATATCTTTTCATTTGAAAACCTCCTTTGAACAGATAACTTTCTACTACTTCTTGTGCACTTTAAGACCTTCGATCACCGTTTGAAAACTTTCTTTTGGGCACAATTCTTGTACGCTTTCTTCCCAAATAGTTAGTATTTATCATTAAATGGTTTTGGTAATCTGATGGATGATGGATGTTCTGACCGAAGGTGGATCCTGACTCGAAGTTCCCTGAGCAAGGTGAACTGATCGTAGTTTGCCATTACCTTCCATTGGATGAAAATGACGTTTTATAGACGGGACCTACAGTTTAACGTGGGTTCTGAATCACTTATGTCCCCAGCGGGAATAGAACCGTGGACCCCTTGATTACATTGGAGCGACCGTTATCACTCCCCCCACTGCTAGGAAATAAAAAAATGCGGAAGCAGAGGTCGTCTTGGTGGTAGCCTATTGTTTAAATAAATAAATCGTCATTTTTCTCGTTATATATCGATGCACGAATGGGTGAAGTTTATTTGTAAACAAAATATGTAAGAAAAAAAATTATTTAAAAACGCATATAAATTTCCCTATATTTCTTGTAAGGAGGTATGCGTGTACCTGGGTTTTCAGAAAGAGAATCACCAAAAAAGAAATTGCCGTACCTATCTTGACTTTTCTGAAAATTTTGTTATAGATTATTGGGAAGTTCCCGAAAAGACGGGAAGTATCGACAATAGAGTATCCCGAGGCTGGAAAATCCAGAAAGTTGGGAATTTCTAACAAATTTCCGGTATACCAAAATCTTCTCTTTCTGGAAATTGTCTTTTCCTGTCCCAGTCCTATTCCGATAGGAAATATTTCCTTTCTGTATATTCTTACTTCTTGAGCAAACTAAAATAATCTTAGACAACACGTGTAAAATAATTATATTAATTTTTTAGTGTGTGTGAAACTTATTATTATACCGAGCTGCTAGTGTTGACACGAGACGAGACGGGATAGAGATCTCGTAACGCAAAGTATACAACTTTTCGAGACGAGACACTCTCTGGACAAGATATTTTCGAGACGAGATAGCCCAAATCTCATCTCATCCCGAACCGCCATAGCTCAGTGATAGAGCGAAGGTGTAGCATTCGGGTGGTCGTGGGTTCAATCCCAGCTGCCGACCATGTGATTTTTCCAGGGTGGTTGCTCAGTAACACCAGGCAAATGCCGAGAAGGTACCTTCAACATAGGCCCTGACCGACACCTTCCCGAATCCTTTCCCCTCCTCTATCCCGGCCTGAGCCTTAGATGCCTAAAGCCCATATATAAAACTTAAATTCTTCATATTATAAGTTACAAACCAACTTCGTTACAATATTTTTTACTTTACTTTCCCCAATTTTCACATTATTTCTGTTTAATATCCTGCGTGTGTTCTGAAATATTGTAAGATCATAGAATAAAAAATAACGAATCTTAATCAAGCAAGTTGTTTACTTGTTCTTCTGTAAGCTTTTCTATTGTTTGTAACTGAGCCAGGAAAAAAAATATTCCTCATTCTCTTTTTTTTGGGGGGGGGCAAAATTATTTATACTTTTCTACAGGGGCTTTACTGGGGAGGGAGTTCGTTATCATCGCTAATTTACGTGCTGTCAGAATGTTTTAATTAATCCAGAATCCGTGTGTTTGTGCCAACCACACTCTTATATACATTGGGAGGTAGAAATAGTAGTAGTTGTCGGGCTGAAAGAGTTCAGAAGAGAGGAGGGGGCTACTGGGAGTGTGGCGGGGTTACGAGGGGTATGAGATGGTGAGCGGTCTGTGAATAAGAGGGAGGAGAATTTGGTTGGGTGGTTGTAGAGACAGAGTTGGAGAGAAAGATTCTTCTAGTCCAGTTCTGCTAGAAATGAAAACTGCCCGCAATAACTCACGGAGACCATTGTCTCATTTGGCCCCTCCCGTGCCCTTCTCCCTACTGTGTTTTCCTCATTGCTTACGCTAGTTTTCTGTCTAACCCTTTCCTTTGTTACAAAACAATAACCGGCCGCCTTCTTTTCTGTTTTCTTTTTGCTGTGCCTGTCCTTTTCAGTTTCACTGCTTTTATTTGTTTGCCTGTATATGCGTGTGTTAACATGAAGTGTTTTTAGTTCTCGCATTCATTTTAAATAGTGTTGCTTTTTCCATTATGTAATTTCTGATTTAGGTTAGTGTTTTGATCAATATGTGATGGTTTGTTTTTTGAGGTGGGGAGTGGGATTGTCATACACTTCATAATGTCTCAATTTCTGTATGCTCATCTGTATATCAGATTAGATCAAGGAGTTTCTATGGCGTAAGAAATTGTCAATTTTTTAAGAAGTAATTTATGATTTTCCCTTAAATTTGTGATTTTTCCTTAATTTTCTGATTTTCTTATCGAAACTAATTTATAGAAGGGCAAATTTAGTAAACACATATTTATCTCTCTCGACTTCTAGAAGGAAAACGTAGGTATCTATTTGATCTAGAAATAATTCTCTACTCTTGTGTTTTTTCTTCGTGACTCAATTGGGTCATGTTATATCTTTTATTGTATACTTTCCTATTATCGCACGCGGCAGCAAAGCATACTGACCTATTCGTGTACGAAGAATGGAAAGAGAAGTGCAGATTTTGTGATTATGAAGCTAATCATCAATGCAACTGGATGCCTTGCAATGAATGTAACATTTGATATCATGAAAACTGTACTGATGCCAAATCTTCTTTTCATCTTGTAAACATTATTTTCTTAATTTCACTAACAAAAAAAGTAACATGAACAATTTGTGTCAGTCCTCAGTTGGAATAGTGACAATAACAACAATAGTTGACCAACACTAAATCTAATAGTATCCAATTTTCTAAATTTAAATTTCATTTTTATTTTTTTTTTTATTTTATGTTCAGTTTCACTCCATCTATTCTCCGTTCACACATATTCGTCCCTACAATAAATTTCATGGATATATTATTGTGAACGAAAAATTAATCATACAGCTAACTCTATGGCTTATGGAGCTCGCACTAATAAAGCACTTAGATTCTTAGGACGGGGATGTTCTATTTATGTTAATTACGAACCACACTCGAGTCTGAATTGGAGGCAGAATACAGGTGCACAGGAAGAAAAGCTTGTTATGCTTCTTGGTCCCTGAAATTCCCTTTCTCGACCATTACACATTGATCTCACAATAGCTAGACTCCAAGCCTTGGCCATAACCCTCAGTTTGAAATGTTAATCTTCGTATCTAAAGGAAACCGCGCTAAAAAATATCCTATTTTGATTCACTTTGCTCTTCTGCCCGTCAATGAGTAACGCAGGCTAGTGCCTCCAGGGATTCTGCCAGATCCCCCAACTTCTCGATTACCCGAGCTCAAATTTTTACGGTTTAAATTCGATAGAAATTCTGTAAAGCCCCGCTAACCTCTCCCCTCAATTTTGACTTTACCCCCCAAAACTGAAAACCCTGTCAGAATCCCTAAATAGGGCTACCATATTTTTTTAGAAGCCAACCCCGGGCACTCCAACCATATCCATAAACATTGGGAATATGGTACCTGTTCAGAATATCAGGCAATTTGCTGAACTGTTTCTGTCTGACTGTTTGGCATATTATAATACCTTCGGTCCATTACACGGGGTGGGGTTGGAAACTTGCGTATATTGTTGATCATCGTTTCTCAATAAACTACAGTATAACGCACAAATTTAATCCTTCATGGTAACCTCCTCGAGCCCTATTCAAACAATGCACAAATTATTTTCTACTCGGTAGTGTAGCCGCTAACTTTTTTGTTTATGATTATGAGGTTGTAAGATGAAAATCAATAATTTATTGAAACAATCTAAAAGCCCGGACTTTTCTCGACCCCGGACACAACATGAAAATTCAGATTGTCCGAGCTAAATCCGGGCGTATGGTAGCCCTATGCCTAAATAACTCAACCGAAGCAGATAGGAAGAAATTGATTTCACATTTGAATTCAGTCACCTAGATTTATACAGCTATTTCTTTAATCTGGTGACTAAAAGAGGCAGGTTCTTTTCATCCTGCTAGTTTTCTACATTTTAAGAATTTATTCCTAGTTTTCTATGCAAACTACAGTACGATGTCATTGCGCGTCCGTCCTAAGATTTAACATAAAAGGTATCCGGAAAGAAAGCGTTCTACCAGAACAAAAGAAAGAAAATTCCTAGCATTTTATGTTCTGGAATCCAAATTAAACTACAGCGCTTGCTTAATCATAAAAACAGTTTAGAAAAAGAAACAATCCTTTATTTTTTTATAGTTGTGAAAAGAAAGCCGCTGAATCTACTCTGGTTGTAAATCATCATTAATGAACTAGCTTATTACCAGAATCATCACACACAAAAAAAAAAAAACAATACTACTGCACACACCACATCTATGTGGCAAAAGAAGAAACACGTTTTATGTTTCACTTTGAACTTCTTTACTAATATTACTGCGAGTATAAAAGAAAGGGAATATTCAGTGTCTTATAAATAGGGGAGGCAATTAGTTAATTCCAACGTTGATTAAACAAAACTATATTAATTCCTTGGTGCAACAACGCATATTGGCGAACCAAGCGGCTTTTTTCAAACTTGCCCCACCACACGTCTGAAGTATAACTTTAGATGTACTATGATTTTCACTGGAAATCCAAATTCCTGGAGATTCGTTGAGAAAGAAACCATGGCAACTACTTCTACTGAATTATTCGTAATGCTTGCAGTTTCCAGATGCTTTGAATCATTACGGTCAGGTTCTGATATACGTTGCAGAGTTTTCATTCTGATTCCCCCCCCCCCTTAAATTAGGGCTAGAGGGTGTACTGATTTTGATTTTTATTGTCTTTAGGTCTTCTCCTGTTTATTAGCACCAGGTTCGGGGACGGTGCGAAATCCTGGAGGAGTTTGGGGGATTTTGCCCCACCAACAATCTGCCGTAAATCGGTTTAGTAATTCCACAGTAAGTTGTATCCAATTCATCTATTTCAACCGAGGTTGTCCAGCATACCTCTAGCTCCAAAACATCTACCTGTTTTCGAAATTTCTTGAAAATAACGTTTTTTTCTTGTTTCGAAGTTCCCTACATGGTGGTCCCCTATATGTGCTTCCTCCCCCATCATTTCTTAGGCGATTTCGCAACTTGGGTGTGGGAGATTTTCAACACTTTTGCCAGTTGTTGTAACTCCGTCCCGGCACAGACAAACCCAAGGACAGTTTCAGGAATATAATATGGTGAAAGAGTGTGGATATTATTAATTTGTATGTGTCTCATTTCAATTGTTGTTAATTCTGTTAATCGATAATGCTATTGTTGCTCTAACAATAGTTTCCATGTGCAACTTCAATTTACTCCTCATATTTTTTGACAAACTAATCAGTTCCCAATTCTTCAGTGCTATAAAACCAAAGCTAGTTATTGATTTTTAATTTTTTTACTAATAGATGCCTCTTTGAGTATTCTAGATGTCGCTTTCATATTACACGTAAGTAAGAGCAACTTTAACAGTTTAAATTAATAATTAACTATATTTTACATTGTATATTTAGCGACTAGTTTGTAGTATCACTCTTGTTTTGCCTATCTGTCCGTTCGTCTGTCTGTAACTATAGACACTTCCCTATAGTCATCAGGATTAAACGATTATAAAGTCTACTCAAGGAAAAACCTAACCCTTCCGAAATGAAGTACACAGCTCTCTGGCAGGCAACTGCAGGTAAGAGAGAGAGAGAGAGAAAATGGCAATCGGAAATGTCATTTTTGAAACTAAATCCGTATTAACCGTGAGCTTTCGCCATGGCAAGGCATGGTCACTCGTTCATCTGGAGATATAAAAGTGGAAATGCCAAACGTTCTAAGTGCCACATTCGAAATTTTACAGGAGAAGCAGAAAACGTAATAGATTTGGTTTCATATAACGTTTGCCTTCCAACATAAGGGTTCCTATGGCACTAGAGGAGTGTGCTGTATACGTCAGAATTGCCAAAAACCGAACGGAAGATAAAAACAGAAAGAAGAAGACCGTTGGTCTCTATCGAAACTTAAGAAACTATGGCCAATGACTAAGAACTTTTGTCTTATCTCGTCAGTCTGGCACTTGGAACATCAGGGAGAAGGCATCATGGCTTGGCTATTTCACCTCTTCCTGATTCATTTGGCACTTGGAATAAGGATGGGGACATACGGGTGGGCACATCGAACATGCTTGAGAACAAAAGTGCTTTAAAAAAATGGCACTTAGAACGTTCGGCATTTTCATTCTTCATATGTAGCAATAGGTTCATAGTCGACTCCTGTCAGATCTATATATTGTGGTTTAAGGCTATGGTCGATGAGAAGACTCGAATGGTTTATTCCAAAAGTCTGAATGTTGACCGAAGATGTCACTTTTTCTAACCATAAAAAGAATAGCCGAGTTTACCCAGATCTTGTTTCATTTTGTGTGAATCCCAAGTTACGGTTTACGAGTGAATCCCAAGTTACGGTTTACGAGTCTTTCCTTTTAGTGGAGTGTCCCAGGGTTACTCTTAAACTCAGACCGTGTTCTCTCTCAGGGGAGTTTCCCAAGTTTATACATTTGAACTAACATTGTTTCCATTCAGGAATTTGCTAAAGGAGATTAAAAGGAAATTTTGAAAATCAATTGATACCGACACGTTTTTCTTCAATCTGATTGGTCAGGTTGCTGATCTTAGTTTTGGTCTATGGAGTTGTAGCTCTCCGTACTAACATCCTAAATTTTTGGGAGAATAGATTAGGTTACGATAGGCTATATAAAATGTAGGCTAAAACGAGATCTATGAAGCGTGTTCAGTGACCCAGGATTGGTTTCCTAGAAGTCTTAATACAAAACTGCCTGTAACTTCCTTTTTTATAACTCCTAATACAGCAAAGGAACCATTTTAATTCTGATACTTACTAACAACAAAAGGAAGGGAGGGGCCTGGTCTTAATCAAGGTACTATCCCAGTCAGTATTTGCCTGAGGCGAACGAGGTGGAAGCCAGGATAGGTGTCCGTTATAGGCTTGAACCCACGACTTCCGCAAGGCGAAGCCAAACACTCTACCAACTGAGCTACGGTAGCAAGAAAAGGTCTGAACAAACCCATACGAGTTGCAAAGGAGGAATATAGTAACATACTATGAAAATAATACGTTCTGAACGGAGGATTTGCTACCTTTTGTGATATATATGTAAGACTTTTATTTTTTTTTTGCCAGAGCTAAATTTGGGAGATAGTAGGTTGAGAAGCGAGAAAGAATCGCACCTGCTACCTCTATATCTCCACACCGCACTCGTCTCCTCTCATCCCCATCAGCCGAGCATCTCTTTTCAGCCGGCTTGAATCCTTTCCTCGCCGGGTCCACTCTGATACTGTTTTATTTATCTGTTTGTTTAATTATTTATGTTTCGCACCTTTTTAACTCTACAAACACGAAGTACAAAAAAAAAAGAGGCCTAGCTTGCTTTATCACAGTTATAATCTCTGGTCCAGAACAACACCAAACAGCTTCTCGGATAGACCAAACAAAATGCTCTCTCTCTCCGCGCTCCTCTTCGCTTCCCCCCCCCCCTCCTCCCTCCATTATACGTTAAAGAAGGATGCGAAAATGCGGGAAATAAATAAATGAGAAGAAGGGCACATGCGTAATCCTCGCTGGAAAATTTCTCACCGTTATTTTACCCCTTTCTCTCTCCCCCACCATCTCTGTCTCTCCTATGCATATTTCTACCGTGGAAAAAAACACACAAACGCAAAAGAGCTAAATCTTGGAACTTTTTTTTTTTTTTGTAAAGTGAGAGTAAAACATTCGTTCGTGTTGCAGCAATATTGTGTACAAGATTAACACATGTACCAAAACATTGTTAAGTATATATTTTAAAACTTTTTTAAAGTACAATCCAGCACAAAAATAAGTACAATTATTGTAAAACTAGGCATTCGAAATTTTTTGAGATAATTTGTTATCTTTACACTAGTTTTTTCTATTAGCTGCTTTTTTTTTTTTTTTTTTTTACAATAAAGCAAATTTACCAAGGGCACGCAGGGCCCCCGGAAGGCCAGACTAAGCCTGTTTTGTCCTCTATAATTGGCTGCTTCACTCCCCCCCGTACATTATTTATGTTGTACTCTAAACATCTTTTTCGTGGGTAATAAGAATTATAGAACTTTAGCAAGATCCTAAAGGACGTGTCTTTAAACTTGCACAACAGATTTTTTTTCTTTTTAGATCCCATTCAAACAAGGGATTGTGTATCCCTAACATCAAAACGATTTCCTCTCTAACCAAATTTTCTTTGAAGAACAAACGTCTGCCATCTGTTTTCCTTGAAAGAATTTAAGCTATTAAGAATTTGACTATTTTAAAGTCAATTCTTTCATATATCTTCATCAAGCTTCAGTTCTTGTTATCTTCATTTGTGTACATGCAGAGACGTATTTAAGTTGGGGGGGGGGGGGGAATCCGGCCCCCAGTGAAATTCAGAGTTTTATGAAGAAATAGTAAAATTTAGACATAATCATGAACAATTCATACCAAGATACACCATAGACCCCTAAGAAAAATCCTGGACCCCTCCTAAAACCAACTTCAAGATACGTGCTAGTATACATATCCTATTCTATAAAAGCATGTATTCTCTACGTTTTTAATTATTTTCTTTTGCAAGTAAAAGAACAGAGAAACAGAACTGGATACAATAAAGGGTACAGACATTTTGATTTACACGATAAGACTTCGGTTAGAGAATTTCGAAATCCTCTCGAGATTGGGTTTCTTATATTAAGAAAAGAAATTAATCCAATTATAAACGTTGAAATGAACAATTTACTAAATATTTAAAATGTTTAATAATTTGAATATTTCATAAAGTTTAAGCTGAATGTGCATACAGTAATCAGATGAAATTCGAAAGAAAATTATACTGAACATTGAAAAAGATATGATGTAGTTTCTTGATTCCAGCTTAACTTTCTGACAAGCTCAGAAAATTTATCTTCTCGAGGCAAATTTGCGGACCCCCCAATAATTCAGTGGTTCGCGGACCAGACATTAAGAAACACTGCACTAAAATTTTATTCTACATTTCACTAAACGAAGACAGAAAATATTTATTTAAAAAAATATAATTTATTGAATTATTATTAACGTCTTAAGAGAGTGGGTGAGTTTCTAAAGACGGGATCTACAGATTTTGGTAAAGTGGACCCCAAGGCCAAACCACTGCTTTCGATGGACCCTAGCGGGACTACGTACGCGCACAGTAAGCGAGCGCTCTAACCTCTCGGTCTCCCCGAAGGCAGTTTATTTTAATGAAGTGCCATTAAAGCTTATTCTTACTTTAGAATGACACAGCAGAATGCATAAAAATAACAGTTCTTTTTTTTTAAGCTTTTTTATGTTTGAAAGGAAACTGTGAGTATGTTACATTAAGGTAATATGGTCATTTGGGGGTTTCGCGACACACTGAGCATCTTTCGTATCTTAGGAAACATGTGAAGCAATGAGATGAGATGTTGATAGTTTATGTAGAGTTTCATAATGAACACTTAAAGGTGCATATGAACACTCAGCGGTTTTATTACTGGGTTAATTCCAGAAGTTTCAGATCTATATATTAGTCCAAATCCCAAAAAGTCTCTGCTAAGCTCAGTTCGTTTTTGATGGGAGGACAAATTTGACTTTTCCCCAAATTGTTTTTTTCCTTTTTCTTCTTCTTTTGTCCCGTAAATGTGTATCGGGGAACGTGAGTCGCTTTTCCAGTTGTAGCAAGGCTCATTATATTTCTTACCGCATCAAAAGCTGAAGCCATGGTTCCTTTGTTCCCAGAGTCCTTCCAAGTTTTTCAGGAGTAGTAACGAACAATGTTTGCTATGGAAAATAGACACATCTTCGTAATTTACACGAATACTATCACATATATTTTTGTGAATAAAGTATAGAAATATAGTATTGATAAAAGTGTCGGAATTACCCCACAAGGTAATGTCGGGATTGCCCCGAAGCGCCTAATATTAGAAATATATTAATTCTTGGAGTCAGTATCATTGACTAAGGAAATAAAACTACCTGTGAACCCTTTGTTATTGTGCTATGATTTCGAACTCCAAGATCAACACTTGTTCATAAGTACTTAAGAACCGTATCTTCTATTTTAGAACAGGGTCATTTTAGTCACGTTTTCTGGACAGCTTACCTTACAAATATGTTTCTGATCCTTCATAAATACAACACTCAAGCTCATAAATCAGCGCTGAGATTCAGTACACTACAAAGTCTCTTACTCGACTATTGTTTATATCAGGAGGTGACTATTGTGGAATCTACAGTGTTGCAAGTTTGGAAGTGTCGGAATTCTTCAACTATCGGGAATCCCCAAACGACCCTTGAATCGTTCTGAGCTTGTATTTACAACTATCGTTCTGAAGGTTCTGACCCTTGAAGCAAATATTTGAGATTGCTCTTATTCGACATTCGTTCCGAAACCCAACTCATATTCGCTCGACTAGAGTAACACCTTACTTGGAGTTCCCTTTATCCTTGCTAACCTTAAAGCTAAATGTAATATCATCTTTTATACAAAGTCAATAATACTTATTTTGTCTAAACGGTAACTAATTTAGTACTTTCTTCTAATCATTAGCGAAACAGCAATCATAGACACTGGTTCTTCCTTCCTCTACAAGAAGAGACACGTTCAAATCAACTTTGCTTGTACTGATTTCAAGTTCAGTTACTTTTCTGATGAACAGTTCATGATTTATTAAGCTGTAGGGGAAAAGAAAGCTTAAAATAGCGCCACAAACTGAAAGTGACATCTATCGGACAATATCAGACATTTTCGCACTTGATAAATTGAAGGTCTCACGGACTGCTCTTATCAAAAAGAAGAATCGCAAGCATTATGAAGAAACGAAACAAAAGAAAGGAGGAAATATATATGACAAACTTTAGATACGTGCGTACAGGAATGTGAATGATGTCAGAGAAGACATGGCTGATGCTCCAAAGACATTTTCATGCTCTGAAAATGGCTGATGGTTAAAGGTGGGGGCACAAATAGGAAATACTCTGCAGATTGTCCATCAGTTCCCTCTTTTTTAGTCTTCTGGGGGGTCCTCCCTTTTCCTTCTTATTGAAGCGAGATAGAGGTAAGAGCAGCTACGTGTTCCTCCATCCAAATATCTTTCTTATTCGCGAAACCGGATATTGGTCGGTTGGCGACAACACAAGTACAGGAGGTGGCTGAAAGAATGGAGAACGGAAGAGGAAGGATGAGGCTTCACGTAATTTCAAGGCAAAGGAAGATAGATAGAAAGAGAATGAAGAAAAATATGTGGGGGGTGGTGTAAGAGGGGATTCAGAAAGAAAGGAAATGTGGGTGTTTGGATATACGAGTTGAGGAAATCTCTTGCAGACAACGGAAGTGGAGGAAATGTGGACAACCAAAAGAACTGAGACCTTAAGAAAAATATATTGTTTGCTTTCCATTCCTAGATGTAAGCTAGAGGGTTACGCCTCGTTTTTAGGAATGGATGTTTAGTATAATTAGAGCATACGGATTGTAAGGGGGATGCATTGTTACTTCACTTTAATATTCAATATCTCTTACATTATAATTCATGATGATAATCATATTATAATGAAGTTTTCTTGTTAATAATAATAATGATGATGATGATGATGACGACATCCATTTCCATCTTTTTCTAGCCTAGAAGACGGTTCCCCGTATTTGGCATGAGGCGTAATATAAACCTGAAGTGAGTCTTCCTATTTCATATAAGGAGTTACTGATTGAATTATTGATCATGGTCTTTGGGCATCTATGAGTAAGGTCATATAAGAAGTTACGAGGAATAGTCCGAGATGCCAAAAATATCCGTGATTTTAGGGGGAAATACTTTTGTACAAATACAAATACATAATTGACTTCGAAGATACAAAGTAATTGACGAAGTCACATAAATGCGCTCTAAAAGATATCGTTGAAATAGATGGACTAAAAACAAGCGCATAGAAAATTATAGCACAGTGTAGGTGTGAATTGTGAATGTGTCTGTACATAAACTACTTTCTATTAAGAGAAAACATGGAATACTTTTGTCTAATTCTACAATGATTAACCAGGCAATAAATATACAATCTTTAAATTACCAATTAGGACGAATATGAAAAAAATACATAAATATATTCCGTTTCTAAAACTACTTATGCACCTCTCTTTCTCCCACCTTCCCCCATACTCTCTCTATCTTTACCTATTTATCAATTGATCTTTCTGTCTACTTATCTATCTGTCTTGTTGATCACATTACATCTTAAGATTATTTTGTATTTTTCTCTTTCATTATTTGTTAATTTATTGCTAAAAAGGAAATTTATTTATTACGGAATTCAGTTGCTCACGGAATATTCGTTCTTGATTTTAACATATATTCTTTCAAATCTTATCCTTAGTGTGTACAGGAAATAATTAAAAGAGTTAAATTAATTATGATACAGATAAAAGTATCTTTTTTCTTTTCCTTTCTATGCATTTTAATTTTATATTGTGCAATAATTAAAATCGCTACAGAAGTCAAGATAATTACTAGTTTAATGGGAAACTTCATAAATTTTATCTCATCTTTTGAAGGACGACTCACACAATCTGATTATCAATTATCTTTATTTCCATAAAAAATTACTTTCAAGTCGTTATTACATAAAAAAAATTACGCTTTGATTTTTAAAAAATCTATGAACTGAATTTGAATTTTATTTATGGCCTTTAGGCATCTATGGCTCAGGCCGCAAAAAATCTATGATATAGTTATAAAATTGCATATAGAAAGATGACGAGCGGATCATTTTCGAACTTTTTTTCTCAGAGCATGGCTCAGGGCATCTCCAAATAATTTTATTTTTTATTTTATTTTATTTTATTTATTTATTTTTGTTTTAAATTTTGAACCAAAAGTGTTAAATACTGGAAGTTGAAAGATGTCGCTCCTGGTCGTGTAAACGATCCACGATGGAGAAAAAAAGTAGCTTGTAATGAACTTAAAACTGAGGTTTCGTTTCATTCGATTGAAAGACAATGACAAACTACCATTGCTTTAGCTTTTGAAGAAACTTTGGGGGTTGTAAACTTGCTTACGACCACAATAATTCTTACTATCATAAACAAAATGTTAAACTAGGGATCCATTTGAGACACACATTACAAGAGGAAGATTGTGTTCAAAATCAAATGAAGTAGTTTAGTTCTGTAACACAAAGAGGAGCAATTTTTTTCGTGATGAATGATTTTTGGGAATTTGACAACATTTTATTCTTCACTTATCGGTTTAGATTAGGAACAGGCAAATGGATCTGGATTCCTTTTACACGGATCTGGTTCTAGATAATATTGGAACCGAGCACCCAGTTCTTTCAAAAACGGTTCCTTTAGAACTCGGTTTTCAGTTTCTTCAGATCAGGTTTCGCCTACTCCTGCTATCGATTCCCGTGAGAACACGAATGTATCGCAGAACACTTTAAATTTTAGGTCTCATTTATAGAACAGCATCTTCATCTGATGGAAGGCAATGGCAAACCATCATCGCTTCACCTTGCTCGGGGACCCTCGAGTCATAGACGTCAATCCAAACAGAACACCTATCATCATCACATCATAATTTCTACTACTACTAGTACTACTACCACTACTACTACTACTACTACTACTACTACTACTACTACTA
>JAGDQP010035953.1:0-19301 GCA_022664845.1 Lepisma saccharinum | reverse complement strand
CATGCTTCTGGCAGTGCTGACGTTTTCTGACGTGAAGAACTTGGCTCATGCACTGCCGTGCATGTTGATACACAGATAATTAACGTGACGCGCTGGTGTAATGGACAGCATACCCGGGTGGCAACTGGGAGATCCGTGTTCGAGTTCTGGTCGCGGCGGTTGTTAATTTTTCTTTATTAATTTCAAGGTTTACCTAACACAAGGTTCTTGTGAAAAAGGAATTACAACCCTATATATAGACAATTACGCATAAAATTATACTATTTTTGCATATTTACCGGAATTTCGGGGTGGGGATTCAGGCAAACCCCCTAAGTACATACATGCATGAGTAGGGGGAGGGGACTCATTTGAACAAGGGCACCTCAGAACAGTGGAGATAACTTTTAGTTTATAAAACGATTTTTTTTTGTCCAACATTTATAAATTGCAAACATCATGCCATACAGCTCTCATTTGTTTTCACCATTTGTATACCTTACCTGGCGAAGTATGGTACTTGATGTAATTTGTGGGTATCAAAGTAAAAATTCATCTCAGTTATAGCAAGCCGGGTGGCCGAGCGGCCTGCGGCGGTAGGCCATCGGCTTGAAGGTTCCGGGTTCTAGTCCAGGCAGGGGCATGGGTGTGGATTTTAACAGCTAAAGGCGAATCACGACGGGCCAAAGTCTAAAGTTACTAGACTGGCCCATATAAGTAAAGTTTACCAAAGTTTTTCATCTCAGAGATTGTAAGCTTCTGGAGAGAAGAGAACTGTAGGATATCTTTCCATGTTAACTTACGAAGTAACTACACTCCTTCACGCATTAAAATGTCCTTGTTGCTTTCTGATAACCGTTCTCCTTCTTTCATAATAACAAAATATGTGTAATTGGACGTACTTGGGCAGCTTTGAACAAAAAGAGTGGGGTAGATTTGAACAAGGTTGCAGCTTATGTCCCTACAGCTAAAACTTACTGTTGAGAAGAAAAAAATAGTTTACAACATATCAACAGTGTAAATGAATTTCAATCAGGCTATGTGTAACATTTATAACCAAATTTGTACGAGTTCAAACTTTATGCAGGCCTGATGGTTATGCAATCCTCATAACTCCAATAAAGAAACAAGCAATCAAGTAAGTTGAACGTTTATTACCAACTGCGTAGTTTATATTCTTTGTATGGCTAGCAAAACTTTAGTTTACTTTCTTTTGCTTCTGTATTTGTATCTAGAAGCATTTACTAAGAAATTAAATGATTTTATAAGAAAATTAAGGATGTGTTCAAAGCTGTCACAGCCATGTTTAAATCTACCCCCTAGGGTAGCACCTTTGAACGATAGCCACCCAATGCCTGTCCTTGCTTTAAGGTGACAATGAAGTACATCATTTTCTTCGGAGAGCTGTATATGTTCCAATGCATGTGTTATTAGCCGGCCGGGTGGCCGAACGGTCTGCGGCGGTAGGCCATCGACTTGAAGGTACCGAGTTTGAGTCACGGCAGGGACATGAGTGTGGATTTTAACAGCTAAAGGGCGAATCGTGACGGGCCGAAGTCCGACTGGCCCATATATAAAAAAAAAAATAAAGTTTACCAAGAAGTTTACGTATGTTATTTATATATCTGAATAGATTCTCTGAGTGTGAGGAACCAAAATTAAATATGCCAAACAACGTGTTCAAAGGTGCCCCCCCCCCTCTTCCTACTTCCATATTGCTCAATAACATTGTTTTTCGATATATTGATATTGTTTGGTATTTTGGTATATTGATATCGTTCGGTATTATCGATATTTCGGTATTATCGGTATTTTCGGTATATCGGTGTTTTCGGTATAACGGTATTTTCGGAACTATCGATATTTCGGTATCGTTCGGTATTTTGGTATATTGAAAATTGTCGGTATCTAAAACATACCGAAAGTCAGTATGAAAATCTCAATACCGAACACCCTAGTATCCAGCCAGCGTTACGATTTTAACGAGCACTGCATCTTTTAATTATCATGGGCGGATGTCTAAACTTTCTGAAATTGCCCATGCAAAACAAAATTTAGCTACAGTTCATAAATAAATTTAATTCAATTCACTAAAGCAAGCCGAAAACGTACTACAAAAGTAACTGATTTATCAAAAACTATTAGTTGTTTTAACAGGAAGTGTTTGGAAATGTGTAACCAATATAAATCTAGATTTGGTTAGGTTGGTTATGTTTCTTTCAATGCTCTGGACCCATTTTAGACTAGCCTATTATTTGGGCTCCTGGTGGTAGCTAATGATGTGGCCTTGGTCGGATCCTTCCTAATATCCTGCCAACATATACCACTGAGTGGTGCAAGTCATATCTGAGACAGTTGTCTCGTGTGGTCGGAAATTTAGCGCGTACACTTTCTATGGCGCGTTGTCATGCATTCATTTCCTGCTGGTGTCCATTAAATGAAATTGATTCGGAGCTCACTTTACAAAAAAAATGTATGTCCCGTTCTTAGAAGCTCACATGCTTGTTTTGGGGCATGAATAAGAATTCAAAGAACCAATCATCTCTGGGGAGGGTTGCGGGAAGCAAGTAACATGTCTCATATGGAATGGAAGATGGGAAGCTACGACTTTTAATAATGGTAATATTTAGCTATATGCACTTAGACCACTACACAAATCACCACGCAAACGAAAGCAAATAGATTAACTTACTTGAAATTTCGGTGTAGATACATTGATTTATGAGACCTCTTTTAACCTAATATGATTACATCTTTCTCTTCAACTATATTTGCACTTTGCATATCGTTTATATGTCACTTCAGAGAGTAAACGAAACCAAATGAGTAGAAACTCACCTCAGATTGGGTGAGTGAATTGTTATTAACGTACAGAACGGGCCAATTAAATTCTAAGGAGGGGACCTACAATTTATGGTAAGGTGGGCTCCTAACTAGGGATGGCCAGATCAGGATCTCAGTGGATCCTGATATTCGATATCTGAAACTCGGATCCGGATATCCGTATTTCGGATCCGGGTCCTGATATCCGAAGCTCAAATCAGAAATCCGGATCTTCGGGGTTTCCAATATCCGATTCAAAGACTCAGTATTCGGACTTCGTTATTATAATACCCTGATATCGTAGCTCAGTGAGCGTTGGCCTAGCATTCGGTAGGTTGTGGGTTTCATGCCAGCGGCCGACCATCCTGACTGAGCTTTTCGCATTGTTTTTATAGTCACACCAGGTAAATACCGGAATATAGGCAAATACCGAATCAGTTTCTCTCCCCTAATGTGACCAGATTTTTTTTTATAAATAAAGAGTGTATTTTATGTTACAAGGGGGCGCATACACAAAACGTTAAGTATATATGATGTGGAAACCTGGTAATTATTACCACTATAGACTATACAACAGGAATACAGATTCAAATTAAATTGCTTATTAACGTGTCAAAAAAAACTCACTCAGTCACTATTAATGATGAAAAATCACTAATATTTGTGGAATTATTTTGCTTTCTTGAAAATGTTAAAATCTTGCTTTATTGCTAGTCTAAACTCTCAACTATGACAGAGCAGCGTTGCCAGAAAAGAACGTGACAAAACAGCACCGACCAAAACAGAGCGGGAGACAAAATACCGTTGGTCGTAGTCGAGTGTGCCACAAAAGCGAATTTGTCAAAACAGCGCCTGCGTAAAAAAAAAAAAAAGTACTAAGCAGCGGAGTGCAGAACAACGTATGTCAAGTAAGTGCCGTGTGAAAAATTAGCTGATCGAAAGTGTGCGTATCGTGGAAATCCAATCTCTGACAGATGACTAGCTAAAAGCAATGATGGACTGATCATAGGCATTAAAAACAATTAATTCATGAAGTCTCGTAGCGGAAGGGACAGTTAATCTCGATCATTAATTCCCAGGCTAAACCTATATGGACCAAATTTTCAGTTCTCCGCTGTGTGGCCCGTTTATAGGCTTCATCGATGACTGGTGTGAGATCTTATACACCTCAGAAACTACAAGTGCGAATAAAATGGTTAAGGTGTCGTTGGAGAATTCTCAGTGAGGCGAGTTAAAACACGTATCATTGTGCGAGGTGTGGGAAAGTTTCAATTCAATAACTGCAAGGACTAGAAAGATGTTTTTATGTAGTTTGAAAGTATCGGCGAGGCGGGTTCAAACTAGGGATGTCAACGGCTCGCTCGGCTCGGCTCATGGCTCGATCGGCTCGAGCCATCCTGAGCCGCGGCTCGCACTGAGCTGAGCCGAACCGAGCCGCGGCTCACCGTGAGCCGAGCCGAGCCGAGCCGAACCGAGGCTCACAGCGAGCCGAGCCGAACCGAGCCGAGGCTCACAGCGAGCTGAGCCGAACCGAGCCGAGCCGGTTGACATCCCTAGTTCAAACCAGTATAAATAATCGAGATAACAGAGGCTGACCCCAAGAAAGGAAGATGACCATTTTCAACAAAGCAACTACTAGGACTATGGTGTTAGAGGTGTCGTTGAAAAGGTCTCACGAGACGAATTAAAGCCCATACAGATAATATCATAAGGTGGGTCCCGAGAAAAGGACAGGGAGCAATTTTCAACTCTTTGTTATTATCGTAGTATTTCACTTATTATAAGGGGCGCCAAAATTTACTTTGCCCAGGGTGCTCTGAACCCTAAATCTGTGCCTGCATATATCCGCCCTCCTGTTTCTGGAATATGACACCAATGTACCCCCAAATTCATATTAGTAGGTAAGTTATTTTTGACGGAAAGCTAATCGAAGCTTTCTCTGAGACAAATTGTTGAAACAATGCAATAGATATAAATTATTATTCCTTCACGGGTGAGTGGAGTACCCCTAGCTGGATACGACACTTATACTACTTTATTTTGTACGAAGGCATTTAGTTAGAAAATATGTTGAAAGTTATAAGAATTAGGAAAATAGTATAATTTGAGATATTATAGGATAGAAAAGATCGAACCTCAAAAAGAGTACCATACTATTAAAAATAATATGTCTGGTTATCTTACTCCCCTATCTCGGTCTGAGCTTTAGATGCCTAAAGGTCATAAATACAATTTGTTATTTTAATGTATCTGAAACTGCGATATTCAGATGGTAAATAATTAAAGGCCTCAGCCAATACCTTCCCCATCCTCTGCAAACCTTATCCCGGCCTAAGCCGAAAATGAAAGAAGTTCATAACTAAAGCCACTTTAATTCAATGTATGTGAACCTCGAAAAAATATATTTTATACATATAGTTGTGTGTTTGATTGTTATTGCTTTCTTGTCCAAACTTAGTTGATAGGAATATTTTTTAACGTCCGTTATTTTGTGTAAAATACACACTTTATTTCTGAAAAGCGAATTATGGGAAAGCAGATTCGTATTTTTTTACATCCCTGCATGCTTAAAGGAGGAGGGAGTGCGAAATATTCTGTTCTTTCCTTTTAATAGCACAATGTTTTTTGCGTAGAGACTGATAACCACGTCACAGGGCAAAGATAGGCACGGTGATGATGTAGAAGGTTGAGGTTTGAAGAGACAAGAAGGCACTGTCGATTATTTGTTTTGTTCGTGTCACTTCAAATACTATATCACTAATTTCAAAATCACAAATCTATGTAAAACTCAGCAATTTCTTCTTTCTATGATACTACTTTCTCCCTCACACCTCACAACATTAAAAAATGAAGAGTAAAAGAAACCAAAATAAGACTTTCCGTTTGGCAACTAAAAAAATCCTCAAATACTCACGAATTAGGAAAGACTATGATGAGTCCATGCCCAAGATATACGAGATCCGAAACTCGATTCATGATCAAATATCTGAAGTTCGGATGTGGATCCGAATATCCGAAACTCGGATCTGGATCAGATATCCGAGACCCGGATCCGGACACGCGGATATTCGCGACCGTTTGGCCATCCCTACTCCGAACTAATCCGTTCAATAGACTTCGGCAAGTCAGCTCAATGAGTTTAGATACCTTGATTTACTTCTCTAATTTCAATATAGTGACGACACAATCTTTCTACATTGTGTTTATACTAAAATATGAGGTCAGTTTTCATTGATCTGCTCTTGTTTAAGCGCTTGTATGCCATATAATCTGAGTGTGTAAAGTGCACAGTACCTTGTCGTAAAGTAGTAATCTCACCAGATTATAACTGGTAAGGTAAATCAAGGAATATAAACGTAAATCTGATGACTGTTTCTGTCTACCTGCTTTCGCCTTATGGATCAAGGTCTCTGAACCCAAATATGTAGTATTTTCTTCAAGATCCCCCTGCCCACCCGAATGTCCTGAGAATAAATAGTGCCTTTGAACCCTTTATATACTAGTGGACTTAATATCATATGTTCATATGTTACCAAGAAATGAACAAGAAAAAAATATGAAAGAAATACACATATGACCAGCAAATGTTCATTACTCAAGCTTGGTTTGAAACGCTGGCTGCATCAAATTTACCAGCCTTTCAATCACTCCAGGTTTGTTTTAAATTTTAGCTCAATGTTTTTATTGGTTTGTTCTTTGTTTTCTTTTTATTTTAGTTTGTATTTTATTTTTTTTACGCTTATTAATTTTCTTACGAGAGTAAAAGTTCTCAAGGTAAAGATTTAGTTCCAAATAAATTTTCCTTTTTATTTATGATATCAAGAATTTAAGTTTCGTTTTTAATGTTGTTGAGTCATTTATTAGTACATTTTTTCTAAATTTTAATAAGTAAAATCAGAATATTACGGAATAGTGATTTCCCTTTCCCTTCTTATTGTATTGTGAATTACTACCTAGGGGGTAGTAGCACAGAACAACAAGAAATGTTTGCTAGAAGTTCTCACGTATACCTGTAGATGTCACTACCAGTGCCCGATAGTAGCGACAGTTGCGGTTAAGGTCGGTGCCTTCAGTTTCCAACTAGCGCCACAGAACAATAAGAAGCGAATCTTTCTATACTGTGCATAGTATACAATAAAGACTTGTCCGCCGAGTCAACTCGTCAGATGGTAGCACGAGAGTAAAATCACGTGATGCCGCCCAGAAACGCTATTGGCGGGAAATTATTAATTTTCATTGGCTAATATGTCAATGAAATATTTTACTATATTCGTGTTATATTCCATACGAAATGTTAAATAAACAAAAATTTTCACCTTCTGTATTCACTATAGACTTTATTTATTCAAATTCTATATTCACTATAGGCTTTATAGACTTTGTTCATTCTTCAGAAATTGATTGTTTTTATCTGATCCTGGTCTTCTAAACTCATATTCTTTTTTTCTCTTGATTTTCGCTAACTCGTTAAATGGCTAGTGTTCCTATTTACTGCTTACAAACATTGCGATTTTTTTACTTAGCAAGCGTGTAATAAATAGCACTATATATTTTATTTATAATGTAGGCCTATATTATTTTCATAAGTAGGTGTCTCTTTAGTATATGTCGGGCGTTCCATTTAAAACTATAAATAGAGCAGTCACAAGTGGAGTCTGTTAAAGGTGATATGCTTTGCATATAATGAAAAAGACTGTCTAATCTGGCTTTTCTATCGCTCACTCTACATACTGTTTGTGATTTTTATAGCAAAATGTCAATGGTAATATAAAAAATGTCATTATGTCATAATATTACCTTGATTCCGATTCACGAGCCTGTGACTTACTTCGTTCGAAAAAATCACGCCCGACGTAAGCTAAAGTAATACTCATAAGTATTTTATTGAAGCTTCCTCTCTAGAAATCAAATTCCTTGCCTTCGCATTCGGAAGGTTCTGGGAACGATCGCAATTATCCTGACTGCGGTTCTTCCAGATTTTTTCAGTCATGGCAGGCTGTCAGGATGGTACCTTGAAATTAGGCCCTTCCGACTTCTTTCCCACATCATCTCCCTTTAATCCCGACCAGATCCAACACGTATAAAGTTCACAAATAAATTCTAATTCGGATATCTCAGTTTGGCTGGACCTTAGGTACTCCTCCGCATCGTTCAATCAGTGACAGTAGGAGAACGTTATGTTACATGAGTTTCGTTCTCGGGTTAGTAAAGCTTAAATTGTTTAAGTCGTTACTTACTAATGCTAAGTTAGGTTAGGATCGTTTTGATCGAGCCATTTTGTCACCAGGGGAAGTACCGTATCTAAAGTGCATCCCAAATACTTGATGATATAAGAATTTTAACGCTCCGGATACATTAGAGAATGAAATAAGAGTACAAGGCAACCCCCAAAATTATGTTGTTATAAATTAATTTGAATTTTATTTAAGGCCTTCAGGCATCTAAGACTCAGGCCAGTTATAAATTAATGATTTTGTACAATCTAAGCAAAGCCTTAAGACATACAACGTAGGTGGAGGGTAAAGATACTTAGCCTACACTAAAATAACCGATTTCATATTTTATTAAATTAGGTTAGTTTAACTTTGAAATGGCAGGAAACTTGCTTGTTCACCTATGAATGTAAGTCACTTCTGAGACCTTTCTTATAGGAAAAAATCAAAACATCTACTTATACGTTGGACCAGTTGTCGATACAATTTCCCAATTGATATGGGCATTATGTTTCTATTTCAGTTATCATAACTGACATTGGGGTGAATTTACTCATGTTATAAGATATTTTCAGGTAGTAACTTAAGAGGCAGCGGTACTTGGCTACGGAGGCCTTCAAAATAAGCATTTAATGTAACATTGATTTTCGCACATTTCTTGAAGTATCAACATTTTATCAGGTTGTTTCGAAACAATTACTCAATATGTTGCAATGAATTGTTAAGCTACTTAAGTGAAGGACATGTCTGCTATTTTCTCTTCAGAAATAAAGATTATTATAATCGAAATGTGCATTAAAAACTTGCTATGTTGCTAATTAAAGTAATCTGTATTTCTAAGAGAAAAATACTTCATGAGTACTTGTTTACTTTTACAATGCCATGTATTGTGTTTAAGAGGTTATTGAGTCATGTTTCTTCGAAAGAGCGTGATGAAACCATGATATTCCTAGAAATGTGTGAAAATCCATGTTAAATTGGACCCTCATTTTGCAGGCCGCCGTAGCCAAGTGCCGCTGCCTCTTAAGGAACTTCGCATAACAAAGAGAAAGGAACTTACATCAAACCCATGACAGAATCAAAATTATTCTATACATAATAAGGGGACTATAAAAATTATATATACCAATGAATTTCAAGGAAAGGGAATAGTGGTGCCTGATCTAGCTAAGAAGGAGCGGGTCTTCGAACTGTGCGCTTTCTTGATCTATTCAACTACCAGCTTCTGTGCATAGGAATATACTTGATACCAGTGGTGGAATGGAGGATATACGCGGCGTGTACCCACCTAATATTTTAAATCGCAGCGTGTACACACCTCAGTGCATAAATATAATGGAACGTGTTTTGAAACCCGGAGTTTTATTGAACATCGTGTACCCCAAACAAATGTTACCATTCCAACCCTGCTTGATACTCCCCAGAACACACATGTTAATGGAGCGACCTCATTTATTTTAACCTTACCTAGAATTAAAAAAAGTAAAAATACTACACGATTTTAATTTGTTTATCTTACTTGTCCCAGAGTTGCGTTGCATTTGATATGAGTGAAGCATCTGCTATTCAGTAATATAGTTCACTAGCGCAATCCAAATTAGTTAATAAAATCCCGTTTATCTTGCGTTACACCTCTGCCATAACATCTGTGTCAATAACACAGAAATATCAGGTTACATTCAATATGTTATATAATTGAACCAGTATTGAAAAAGTACACAACGTACATCTTTCAAGAGTTCAATAGGCACTTTTGGCATAAGCCCGTCAAGTTTGACCATTCCCATGTAACTTAGCATATTGTCACTTCTTAATGGTCAGTTGGGGTAGAATCTAAAGTTCATTCATTAAAATTTACAGTAAAAGTTGTGATAGTAATTCTTAATTGCATATAAACCCAATTTGATCATGTTAAATCATTCATCAATAATGAACTCAAGTATTTATAATTTTATATCATTTTAAGATCCTCGTACAGTATTAAATACAGGAAATATTCTCAAAACAAACCAATTAATAAAATTAGCATTTTCATGTTGAAAGATATAAAATCAAATTTAGGGAGAGGAAATCTATCCAATGGTTAGCGCTTGTTTATACCGGTTTCAGGTCAAAAACGAAGCGTGGTTTAAGCAACCTATTGCATTATTTAATTACTTATAAATAATCATGTTCTTGTTGTTTTGTTTTTTTAACTTTTCCCAATTCGTAAAATAAGAAAGTTTCTGGAGTAGATACATTCGACATACAGTAGTATAATCTATTTTAAAGTATCTATCTTTACTTCGAGTATCGGGGAACGCATGTTTCTATTCAGTCCAAAAACTTCTAACATCGCGATTAATATCAAGGAAACTGAAACTGAAAATATGCAGAACGGTTATTCAGGCGGTAATACTTTAGGTTACGAAAGTAGAGTACGACCCTAGCAGATCAACACAAATTATGTATGTTTGTAAATAACGTTTTGAGAAATATATACGGGCCGAAACGGGGCGAGATGACTGGATAGTGGAGGAGAATGCATAATAAAGAACTCCACGGACTGTACGATTCACCAGATGTAAAAATAATTAAATCGCGACGACTAAGGTGGACAGGCCATGTAGCTTGGATGGGGGAAAAACGAAGATCCTGGTTGGAAGGCCGGATGGAAGGAGACCATTGGGAAGACCGAGACGTCGTTGGGAGGACAATATTAGAAGAGATCTTCGAAAAGTGTGTTCGTGATGAAAACTGGCTTGATATTGCGCAGGATAGAGTCCAATGGCGAACATTTGTTACTGCGGCGATGAACTTGCGAGTTCCATAAGCCATAGAGTTTGTTAGTTAGTTAATATTTACGAACGTATAATTAATAACCTTAATCGGGACTATGTACGTACATATAAATAATGCTTTCCTTTAATATATGGCTTCTATAACCCTGGCAAAAAGTAAATCTACCAGTGCGCGCATCTTCCGAACAAAGCAATGAATAAGGTTTCTATTTTAGGAAGTGTTATAGCATACGTCCGAATCTCAGAAAACCTACCTGCGGATCAGTTAGTCAAGGGCAAGCACAGTTTGAGTCAACACCACATTCTCGTTCTGATCCAGGAGACGAAAATGATCAAGTGTGTTACGTGATCCTCCGAATCCAAACATAATATAACATTCCGGAATTGAAATCATTTTCATTAATAGTAAAGGCAGACAATAAAAACATTTACACCTAATTTTTCATTTAGTATTTGCAATTAGATTTATTTTCTATCACAGATAAATGAATACAAAATAAATTGTAGTAGAAATAATTTATTTCATAAATTGAATATCATACACCTGTATAACAAACATATTAATTGATTTACTATGACATTTGATTAATATGTACTGATAAATAATCATAAATCCATTAATCTACACTGTACATTTAAAGTGCACAATATGTCGCAGTATGTTCCAGTTTTACCACGTTTTTAGTTCATATATACATGAACTTTTCGTGAAATTCGAATGAACTACACCACATTTTTAGTGCGCAATATATGAACTTTAGGTGTGCTGATATCCAATTCATGCACAAAAAGTTCACTCAATAGTGGCAAATGTACTAAAAGTGATCTAAAAACGTACTCCAGATATTGTGAACTTCGGTAAATATGAAATTAATGCGTGCACTAAGGGAAAGAAGCCAAAAAGGACACCTGGAACACACAAAAATGCTCACAAATTTTCAGTAGGTTTTCATAAAGTTTACATGCTTTCATATAAAATTAATTTTTGTGAGGTTTTTATGCCAGGAAATTTCAGTGTCTATGGAAACGAATATTTGTATAGCAAATTAAGTCATGCTTCCCACATGCATAGTTGCAACAGAGATGTTCACTTTTGATGATGAATAGTCTTTCAAAATTAATCGAATTTTAATACTACGTGTGATGTATTTCAAAATGGTGTTTCTGGCAATTCTCTATGTTCAAACCATAATCCAAAGTATTCCGAAAGCGATATTTTAGCTATTTGAAGAACTAATGATGTTTTGAAATTTACAGTCTTCAACCTAATCCACAGTTCTGAAAATAGACAAGAATTAAAATAATGCGGACTGCCGAAGAATTGCAAATATATTTTTTTAAATATAAAAAAGACTACAGAATTTCAGCTATATTCCAGGGCTTTCCTCAGTCACATCAAACTAGTTTCGGAATTGTACCTTAACACTAACAAAAGAAGTCGAGGAAGTGGTACGCGGGGATCTGCATGTGTTATATATCGTTGGAAAGGTCACACCGTGTACACGTTAAATTTGAAATATTTCGCTTGAATGGGGCCTGAAGGGGGCGTGGCGACCATTTGAAGATCAGAACAATGCACGCCCCGAAACACCAGAAAACGTGGACAAAATAGGAAGCTGTGTTTCAATGTGTATGAGACTTGGTGTATATATAGATTTAAAAGGTGGTTGAGTACGAATTTGACATCACATTTGTAAAATTCAAAATGGCGGACACAAATTACAAAATCGAAACTATGGATCTGAAATTGGGTATATAGATATTCGACGTCGCTAATTATGAATCGGATACCAAAATTGAAAAATTCAAAATGGCGGACAAAATTGCAAAAAAGATATATAACGGACATATGGGATGATTACACATGTAGTAGAAAAATACGTGTAGTACATAACGGGGCAAGTAGGGGCAGCTGATTCGTGATAATAAAAAACGAGTTTGTTGTAGTAGACAGCAGAGTTTTAGCTAGAAAATGACGTTTATCCACGTATAGTGGTGTTTTGAATCCCATTGCAAAGGCAGTGAAAAAGTGCACGTTTTGGATTATAAAATGTGTTATGCTTTCACAACTGTCTTTTTGGTATCACATGATGCCGTTTACACTTTGAACCCCCTAGGTTACATGCGTGTAAGAGGATGAGGGAAGGAGTGTATAATGACTAATGATAATGGTAGAGGTCAAAGAAATAGGTTTAACACAGGCTTTTATGACAAAATACATAACATGCAATGCAGGATTCTTTCTTCTTGCAGTTCTGGGAAAAGGGCTCGTCGAAAGAAATATTTATGTCTTTTACACCTTGAAGTGGAATATATGGTACCTCAAAACCCGCTTTGAACCAGGCGTACCTAAACAAGGGGCGATACAGTATCGACTGAAATTGGTTCAAAATGTGGCTATGAATTTTCAAGACATTGTCACGCCTGTGCAGCAGTGCTTCGTTTCCTGTAAGGAAGGCATGTTTCTAATGAAATCGCAACACTGTCATCTTGCTAGAGTGTCTTTGACTTTTGAGCACTCCAGGTATCGGCAATCACAACGGCCTTCTTTGCTGGAAACTTCTCTACGTTAGGTTTGAGGACATTACGGAAGAATCGCCCACCAGTTAGTTCCTTATTTAACTTGCCGGATTGCAAGCATCGAATGACAACGTTCTGGTAATTGGGAAGTAATGGATCCGCCATTTTTAATTTTACAATTTTGGTATCCGATTCATAATTAGCGACGTCGAATATCTATATACCCAATTTAAGATCCATAGCTTCTTTTTTGTAATTTGTGTCCGCCAAGTTGGATCCGCCATTTTGAATATTACAAATATGATGTCAGATTCGTACTCGGCCACCTTTTAAATCTATATATACCAAGCCTCATATACATTAAAACACGGCTTCTTATTTTGTCCACATTTTCTGGTGCTTCGGGGCATGCATTGTTCTGATCTTCAAATGGTCGCCACGCCCCCTTCAGGCCCCATTCAAGCGAGATATTTCACATGTAACGTGTACTCGGTGTGACCTTTCCAACGATATATTACACATGCAGATCCCCGCGTACCACTTCCCCGAATTCCCTTGTAAGTTCTGGCGACTTCCTTTTCACATCTCCCGTTTCCTGTATTGGCCTAACTTAAAGAGCCCAGACAATTCTATTACATTGAGTAGTTTAGGTAGCTTCGATACGATCTGACTTTTTTAGCTACAAGATCTTTCGATCATATTTCAACAGAATATATTCAATATTTAAAATTATATAGGTTATCGTACCCGCGAGGCTCCGCAGCATTGGACAATAGAGGAAATGAAAACATAAAAATGAGAAGTAATGAAGTATTAGACATGAAGAATGTTTTAAAGTAAAGAGAAAACACAGAAGAGAAAATAATATTATAAAATAGTAATGATTAATAGAACAATAAATATAAAACAATCTTTAATTTTACGAAACTTCTTTCCAAACAACAGTTAGCAGTGCGTCGACGTATTGGCTTTAGTTCAACTTTTACTTAAGATAAACTAAAATAACAGCTGAGCAAACAAAACGTTTTATTTAATACCAAAAAAGTGTAACAGTTTCACCAACTAACTACTTGGCTTCATCAGTCACAATGTGTGCTTTAATGAAGTCAAGTAGTTAGTAATTTGGTGAAACTATTACATGTTTTACAGTTTTAAATAAAACGTATTGCTTTGCTCAGCTAATATTTTAGTTTATCTTTGATATGGGAAATATACCATTTTAACATTCTCAAAAGACGTCACACGTGATAGAGCTACATACAAGTGGCCATGACTGGAAAATAACTTAAGACAAATATGTGACTACGGCATCGAGGACTAGCCTTGGGGTCTTATTTATCGTAAAAGAGAATGTTAATAGAATTTGAAACTGTCTACTTTTAAATGTACACGGAAAAGCAGTGTCACATAGTGATAAATGATAGCGAGAAGTAAAATTTGACCAACATTAGCCCTAATTGTAATTTGTAGATTTTAGAAGTTAGCATACATTTTGTGAACAATTAAGGAACAGTAGTCTGTACTTAATTTTGATTTCTTGCGCTGCTTAAATTAATATTAGATTGTGTTAATGTTAAAATAACGCACTGTACTTCTATAAACGCCAATATACAGAACAAATTCAGTTGAGGGACAAATTCTTAATTTTCCCAAACATAGCCTAACAAACTAACCTCACCAAACGGATGAAATTTAAGAACCAAAATATTGATCAAGAAATCACGCATAGGCTATGCCTATCTGAAATAGAGTTAGTTCGTAATTTCAATAATATTGTCACTGCTGAAATCGATAACCAGAAGAGGGAATTTGGCAACTTTTTATATATTTGTCGGTGTTTGTGCTAACCGATTTGAAGATAACTTTGGTCAGAATCTTGCTTGCCTAATGCATTGTTTTTTAACTGCATCTGGAATGTTAGTTATTTCACCGTCTAAACCATCACAGTGAATTAGAATTGCTTGAAACACGATCGTCAAACGGGGATCTGGTCATGCCCTGATGCGAACCAAAAGAGAGATAGCCACTGGCCAAGTATAAAGTTGATTTACTCGACGAATTATGGGTGGCGCATTTCCTTGTGGCCAGGAACAGGAACAATTGCAGTACACTCTGCAATGTTCACTGCCATGACATTTTCAGTTAAATTTGGCACAGAGACATACGCTGTGACTGAGAAGTTTAATTGACTTTAAATGTTGTTATTTCCTTTGCAAAACCTAGCAATTTCAGTTATCACCGTGCCCATTGCAGTCTGAAATGTAACTTATTTAATTTCTTCGAGTCATAGTCCTAAAACGTTAAAAACCATTGTAACTAAACCTAACCCACAATGACATAAAGTGAGGTCATGTAAATATGTGACGGCTGTAAATCATATTATAATCCGATTGAATAGCGTTGAACATACTGTAGATAGCTTCATAAGTGTTTAATTATATATCATGGAGGTTACACGGCAAAGTAAAAATTAAGTTTTCTAGTGAAATACGTATATTTGTCATCTACCGTACGGAAGATTAAAAGATTCTCCATATTAGTATACAGCTCACATAATCTCTGCGTGTTGGGGCTCTTTTAGTAATTAATCCGCAGTCTGTTTTGATTCTGTAATGAGGTGTGAAATTTATAACATTCCCAAACTAGAGTGGAAACTAGAACCTCGACGACGCTGGCCTAAATCCGCAGATGAACTCGAGCATCACGGCAGGACATAGCTCCGAATAATAACTGATAAATTTAGACATAGACAAATTTGTAGCAATTACAGGAGATACGAAATGTTCGAAAGTCTTGAACGGTATTTGGAATGTGTAAACCAACTGCAATTGAGTCACGAAAGCGTAAAGGAATAAGTGAAGTTAATGAAATTCATGGAACTATATTATTGCACAAAGAAATCGTGTTAAGTGCAATGGATGCGTACTCTCACAACTCGCAAAGCGGGAAAAGCGAATTGACATGGTGTCGTGATTGGCAGTAAGTAATGCCATAGAAAGTGGAGTCTCATCCCTTAATATCCCTACGCCATATAGAAAACATGACAGTAATACGAACAGAAATATCAAGTAACTATTTTTTTAAAAAAAACTTACTTTAACTAACCTACCTTTGCTCGTTTGGTATTACTTTGTGTGTGTGCGTGAGAAAACCATTAGTATGGTCGCGTGAAGTTAGCTGACCATATCTAAAGCTTATCCATCAAAACAAGCACGAGCATATGGAATATAGTTCCGCCGTTCGAATGTGGAACCTACAGATACTACCTCAGATGCCATAAACATACCCCAACCTAACATTACGGCGGCAAAATTAAAGGTAACTAGAAGTAACTAATTTACGTTTAGCTAACCTTAGAACTACATACACTACGTCATGTCTTGTAACTTTCGAATGTGTCGGGTGTCTACAGTGGTGGTTCTCAACCTCTTGTTGTTCCCGATACACTATGCTTTGTGGTATGTTTCCGCGGTACACCAACGTACGAGGTGGCAACAACGCGGACTGAAAAGAAACGACAAGCACACATTTATCATTAATAACTCAACCCTATTAGTATAAGGTGTCAACAAACAAATCATTGGCCTGTAAAATACGTTTACGCTCATAATTTTTCTTTTTCCTTTTTTTTTAAAAAATTGAATGAAATTATTTAATTACTTTTACCAACAGTATCACAAAGTCTCAGAAGTTTCGCAGCACACCTAGTAAATCTCGCTGCACACCTGTTGAAAATCAATGATCTAGAGTCTATTCCACCATTCAATTGTAGTATGATATACTGTGAAACCTGGCACACAACAACTATCCTAACCTATAGGAATCTTTCTAGATTGCTGGAAAGAACATATGTATCTGTACACTAAATTCTTCGTGTTATATTTTAACAAGAAATGTTAGGTTAGTTCACAATAAAGTACCACCCTAACCTATAGCATTAAGAAGTATTGTTTTGTCACAAACAAGGGAGTCGATGAGAATAAATAACATTCCTTAGGTAATCAGTAACTTCGTTTTACTATTACTAACGAAAACTAACCGGAACACTTCCATTATACTCACTTCAGTTCATTTGAACGATTCACATTTTTATATAAATTCTGGCTATTAAGAATCGTTCAATCACGTAAGAATCGATATAGTAAACAATGCTTTCGTTAAATTGTATTTTTAGTAATTAAATTTCATGATTTCCATTATCGTTTTTCCTCCATGAATATTTATTTCGTTTCTTTATAACAATATACATTAAAAATGTTTAAAATAAAACAATAAGAAATATTTAAATTCATATTAACGATGAATCCTAATCACATTCTAAACATTCTTTTCATTAGAAAAACGTTTGATTTTGTGTTAACGTAAAAAGTAAGCGCTTGTTTTTGAGTAATTTAATATTTAATTCTTAAATATTGGAAGATGTTAGCAAATGTTAGTGATAATATTAATCTATATCAGCAAAGGATTGCATCCAAAATGAAAATTCCAAAGTCAGGAAGAAATGATGTACGTTTTTTTAGGAACAGCTGGTGTAACAAGTAGAGGTTTATTTTCAAAGTTATGTGAAAATGACCACCTTAATTACCTTGCAGATCATATATTTCATAATAATAGCAAACGCGATAATATCGATCCTATTAATAAGTTCAGTGATATTTTAACCCTTCACTTTTCTTTGTGACTATCATATTAATCTACATTAGGAGCTCAACGTGTTGTTAGTAATTATATTACATCGTTCAAAAAATCCTTTCAATTTAATTTTATTTATTTTTTAATTATATTTTATATTAATTGGTGTTTAACTAAATTCGGTTTAGTTAGTTTTGATAGCATATTAAGTTTCGATTACATTCGATAAAAATGGGTAGAAGTAGAGTTTAATCGAGTGCCTCAATTAGTGATCGTAGATGTTAGGTAGGGTTATGTATCTTTATATTTTTGTTTGTTTCTTTTTAAATGCTATAAATATACATAATCTTACCTAACTTCCACGTTCCCATGGTCACTAGTTAAGGAAAATTGGGGTTTAGTCGACTATTCGCTTAAACTCGACTTCTACCTAAAAATGCAGTTCCAGTGATTCGATTCTAAAAATGAATCAAATCACTGGAAATGGATGGTGATTCCGGTTTCTCAGGAACCGAAGTGAATATAATGGAGCAGCTCCGCAGAGTTGATTCCGAAGGACTACAGGTCTTAAGTACAATTAAAGAAAATTATCTATGTTAAACTATCCTAATCCAACCCAACCTAACCTTCCACTGTTTAGAATACTTCTGTAGTGCAGCATAAATGGGGTGATTGTAAGAAACAGTTAACCTTTTCAAATGCTCGTTCCTGAAATACCTTCAGCACACTAGTGTTACGGCGCTGAGCCTGACTTAAAAATGCTCAGAACATTGATATTCTAAAGTTATAACAAGAATTAGTACATTTTCTCGATTTATTTTCTAAATATTCCATACGGAAATCTTGAACGTAAGAGTGATTTCAATATGTTGTGTAATACTCTGAACGCATACATATTATTAGGCCATCTACCAGATTAATACAATGAATTTGGTACATAATAAATTGCAGCAACAAAAAGACTGAACTTGAATCCAAAAGTGAATGTTAAATAGAGTAGGGTAAAGAGGAAATGTTTTACACACACCCACTTGCAATATTTTTGTACATAAACGCGTTGTTACAATGCAGTCCGTAATCTACATTTAAATAGTATATTTGCATTCCAGGTAAACAGTAAACACCTCAGATATCATGAAGTTGACTACTTTCTTACCCGTAAAAGTCAACACGATAAGCACATTTCAACTCCACTTGTGTATAGGAGAGCTATATTTTAAACAACCGCTCCTATCAAGCGCTAGTTGGAAACTGAAGGCACCGACCTTAGCCGCAACTGTCGCTACTATCGAGCACAGGTAGAGACATCTACAGGTATACGTGAGAACTTCTAGCAAACATTTCTTGTTGTTCT
>JAGDQP010035952.1:0-19301 GCA_022664845.1 Lepisma saccharinum | reverse complement strand
GTTCTCTTCGTGTGCCCACGTTTTTCAATTTAATAGAACTCGAAATGTCTACCGTGAGCTGGAAGGTGTACATAAAACAATGCGGATAAAGAAACTTTTGAACTTTGTACAATTTAGATAATTTGGTTTCATAAGCCATAGACCAGATAGGCGAACAATATTCAATAGTAGGAAACACAAAATTGAGAAAATATGACCGAAGAGCTCTGAAGTCTTTAATATCTGTACACCTGTAGAGAAGTCCAAGAAGTTTGTGTGCTTTAGAAATTGCAAATTCAATGCATTAGGGAACAAGACGTCTACTTTAATATTCAATCCCTTCCGGGGAATAGAAACCTGTAAACTTTATTTTTTTCTATTTGGACAATCGCATTTAAATGCCATTTTGGCCAGTTCAATTACGTTTTACATATTTCACGCAGAGGACTAACGTTATGAAGCATATGTTATTGGAAAGAATGGTATTTGTTTGAATGTCCTATGATAAACAGTCCGCAGATATTACATTTTCCGTAAAAAAATCTTCTAAAACAAATTTTGCTATGCGCCTCAATACTAAAATGGCCACAATCATTAAATTACATTGAAAGAGGTCAATCAACCAAGCTGGACGATTTCCGATGCACTATGCTGTAAACCTTGGATGAATAAACGTTCAACTATTTTGGATAAACACGAAGCACGGCATTTGTAGAGGTGCCCCCTAAGCAAACACGAGTACCCCCGCAACACTTTGTCTGTCCACACCGCTGTGTCAAACAAACAATGAGAATGTTCCAAGAAAGTCATAGCCCGTATTATATTTGACCTCCCTGTTACGATGTCGGAGTTGCCTTCACTGAAAATTTGCAGGACATGTGTTCCAGTATCCAGGAGCGCCATAACTCCAACACCGTAACACTTACCTACAAAATTAATACAACAAATGACTTTCTGGGAACATTTTCGTATTGTTTGATAAATCATTGTTGGAAATATATTTTGGTTGACATCTCTGTGAATTTCTTAATCTATGGAATTTGAAGCGGAACATTGGCTTTCTATATTCTCGTTAATCTATGGATGACGTCACTACCTATTAAAATCAATTTATGGAAATGAGCTACTTTACTAATATTGAATAGACTTAGTATTGTGTGTGATTTGACAATCAGCTGTTTTGAACGTTAAGTGCGTAGAAGTGCAGCAGGAATTTTACTAAGCATTAACCCTCTTGCTGCTAAATTCCACTTTAGTCGAACTGATCATGTTTACCTTTGACTGCGAAATTCGACTTTAGTCCACAACGTCTAATTTTGTTTATACTTCGCTACAATATTCGATTCAACCACTGATTTTATACAGAATATTTCGTAGCGATAATACATTTCATTGTGCAACCGACTGGTGGTGATTCTTTGAACTACAATTATTTTAAAAATTTATCTTTGTCAATTTGAGATATTTATATGTTTTTAGTGTCATCAGTTACATAGCTTCTAATGGGCAATAAAATTTCAGACTACAGTTTGAAACGGTAATTCCGCATCGAAGTGATGATTTTTTACCACAATTCAATTTGATAACTTTTCTTGCTGATAGGTGACAACACTGAAATCTTAGGGCCTACTGGATTGGTTACCATAGAGTTCTTTCTTGACGGTAAGAGGAAATACTCTTGCAGAACGTCATCCGAAAACTATGAATGTTACAAAAGAATTTTCAGAAAATTCATTTCGAAATAGGCTGGCAACACTGACAAATGAGATGCATGGGGTGAATGAAACACAGAACAGACGTCTTTCGATATTGGGAAATAAACTGGCACCAGATTGGGTGCGAATAATTTGAGGGGTGCAGAGTATCATAAGAATGGTCAATAATAACAAAATTTATCGAGAAAATATCAAAACAAGAATAAAATATTATAATAGGATGGCAACACTGACAATCGGGATGCGCGGAGAGGTCGGGGACAACAAATATACCTTTCTCAGTTCTTGTAGTGATATTTATACCAAGTTATCTACACCTACGCTAAGAAAATAAGACATTCTCTAGAAAATAATGTTATACATACATTATTAACAGGTTGGCAACACTGACAATAGGATGTGTCAGGAGCGTAACAAACTAGATAATTTGCATACTGTGGTGACGGAGTATTTGTACAACGTTTGGTTTCGATTCTAAGACTTTCACTTTTTATGAATAAATGCCAAAATTTGGGGTTGGGCCTCAAAAATAATTAAGCAGCGTACTTAAACCCGGGTTAAATAACCCGATAGAATTTTAGTACGCGTTAATGGAATCCTGAAGGTAAAACTCTAATATTGTGATCTTGCGAAATGATGTTTTCTGTGCTCGTTATGGATGATGGTTTCAACAACGTAAATAAAGGTGAAGTTACTTATATTTTGGAATTGCTTGCTGGAATCTGATCCTGGTTTTAACATTATCTTTGAACGGTATTCTATGTATGGCTTATCATGTGGAAGTGCATACAATGGTAGTAGTTCTTTCAAAATGATAATTGAAAAGTATTTTTTCGTCTTAAGCATGGAATGTTTCTATAATGCCAATCTGGAAATCTAACCTAACGGAGGCTTACCATCAATATTTATGCATGCAAGTTAAATAATGGTAGATAATTGCATGTGTTGTTTGTTATCTGTATTTACCAACGTTATTTCTTGTGAATCATAAAAGTCCTGTTCTATTAACTTTGCTTATTTTATTAAGTTGTTATGCGGTTATGGATTTTTTCTATTTCTGGCGACACAATTTTGGTTCTAGATTCCTTTAGTTCAAGGGTGAATTATTATAGTCTCTATTCCAAAGGTCATATGACCCGCATTCCGTTTAAAAATAAATAACCTTCATCCAATACGGCAGATTTCAAGATGGAGGCCACGTGGATCATCTACTCCAAAATGTAGCCCCATCCAACAATTTCACATTTGTATTTTACAGTTCTTTATTTCCTTGATGGTTTGTACTGAGACTTTTGACTCACCCTGTAATAACAAATAACCATACCGCCCACATAGCACATAATGTATAATAGATATCTGAAAAAGGTATAGAGAGTCAGGTAACGTCTAAGGTCTAATTTTAATAACTATTATACGTTTAATAGATATTCAAGATTGATTTTTGCAGCTTGCAGCCCTTTTGTCAATTCGTGGATATCCATTATACGTCTATTAGATATACGCATGTTCCATACATTACGTGTTTGTTTTTTGTTCATTCAAAGCTTAACGGGAGGCACTTGTTCTTTGTTTGAGTGATTCAGCAGTTAGCAAACGGTGTTGCGGCAGTTGCATGCTAATGGGAAATTGTGTGATGAAATATTTTTGAGATCTCACAGTATTTGCTAGAAAAGCGACCAAAATAAAAGAATAATCTCCATAATCTCCGTACTATAGTTATCATAGTAAGTGATGATGAGGATACTTACACACAGACTACTCGAGTGTGAATTTTTAGTATACTAAAATACTGTTAAGTGTGTGTTCAAAAGTTCGAAAATGGGCAAAAATTAAGAGGAATGCCACGCTACACGCACTAATGAATGTCTGCCAAATGTATGACAAATATCTAACTAGACATGTCTTATACATGTGGCATTCGTATAAGGGTAGGACATATAAACCTGGAGTATACGTCTAATATGTATTCTAGCTTAATTTTTCATATATATTAGATGTATTGAATGTCTAAATCATATCTCTATTATACGTATATTACACGTGTTTGTGCTATGTGGGCGGTTATGACAGAATGGTGGGTGATGGGGTAAAACGGTGGTGATTTTTTATTCCAGAGCCTAAAAAACAATGTATTTCGTATTCATTTTCAGAAAAGTTTTTGTGACAGTTTATTTTGTTGACCAGTTTCATTTATTTGTTGGTTGCAATTTCGTGGTGCCTTATTTAATTTTGCTTGATTATCTTTGGTGTAAATTGTTTAATTGTTAGGTTTCGTGTACGTATTCTGAATCTAATTATAAGCGAGAAATACAAAAATATTTATAAAGTTATATGATACTTCGTCTTGGACAGGGGAGACGTATTAATTACACTAGCCAACACACTTTTTATAGAAGTTTGGGGAGTGGATGCTTCTGATTGTTTTCCACATCCCTGATAATTGAAAAATGAGCCAAATTTCCTGGCAACCACAGTTCAGAGCTTCGGCTCTCCTCTCCCAACGTGTTTCGTCAGCGTGAGAGCAGTAGAAGAACTCCTGTCTCCACTCTTCCAGTAGTGGATTGAATATAGCTGAGACATATATATCGCGCCCCCTTGAGAAAGTCGGTCGGCCACTGCCCTTCTTACAGACCCAGTACGATCCTGTAGAGTGTAGATAATCAGTACGACCCATTGCAAAAGCTTGTCACCGGTTGGCTGTGATCATAGGCTCCGCGGTCCGCCCACCTGCGTGTCTTGCTTACGCTCTCCCTCGACTGCAGCCTTGCTCTGTACTGGGAGAGTTTCCTCACAGGCAGCAAGATTTGTTTTTCAGAACCATTCCCTGTGGGGCATCTTCTCTCACATGAAAACATTTCCAGTACCTCACAGCACTCTTTGAGTTAACAGCTCCTTTCGTAACCAGCACTTTTTCGTATGCCCACAGCTAACTGTGCGATGCGCTCCCCCGCGGCAAACGCCACCCTGCTCCCTTCGGATGCACGGTGTCCCGTTGCACATCTCGCCTGCCCTGGTGGGTTTATATACATCCTAGCTTTGAATCACTTCTGTTTGGTATATTAAATCACTTCCTAATGCGTATATACATAAAAAAAAACAACAAAAAAGTTAAAAGTAAGCACGCCAGGGCTCGATCGCAGGACCTTTGGATCAGCTACGCGATGCCTTAACCACTGGACTAGTTATGCTGAGAGCTGACTGAAGACTTGTCTGTGGTACTTATTGTTTACGCTCTGCGTCTAAGACTTCGTACCTGAAGTCTTTCCACGCGTTTTCAAGGGACCGGTGAATGATTCTAAAATATATATTGCTCCCAGGCCATCTCCTCCTCCTGGGCTTATCAGTCCGCTTAAGTACCCCACTATGTTAATTATTTAATTGGTAACCAGAGTTCAAACAACTCGTTTTCGGCCCCTACAAAAATAAAATCGTTATTATAAACGCAATTGTGATACTGTGTGCAACACAAAAGCGTCAGACCGACCAATTTTTTTTTTGCTGAGTATTTGTGAAAACTGCTGTTTATTTAAGCTACTGTCAAAAACAAAGATGTATAACTCAGTATATTTACAAACTTTTGAATCAACTTTTAGTTTGTTACATTCGCTTTCTCTCTGTTGTTTGTTCTTGATGATACTAGGGTATGATTCTGTTCACAAATAAGTAACTGTTGGTGCTGCCGTCTAAACAGAAACTTATAACTACAGCTCTACCAAAATGGTTTTATTCTTTCAGGATGAATTTTCAAGGGGCCGCCAACGATTACTTCAGCTATCTCCAGAGATTTATGTCGCTCAGGCATCACAGTGTCTGTAGGTCATCGAATGTACAATAGAAATCAAATGCACACAGTTAAAAGGACGACAAATATGTCCACATTTTAACTTAAGAAATATATATATTAAGAATATAGAATGGGCATATATGTTGTGTGCTGTTGAGTGGAGTAAATTGAAATTATGATGTAAAAAGGATCATGCAAAACAATATACCGGGAATGTATTATCAACTTATTTGCTGTAGAAATGGGCATGGAACAAGATTTGGGAACTATGCTAGACACACAGATAAAGGCAGTTTCAGAAACGATTATTTTTGTTTAGAATTAGGGTACGACGCAGGTACGTTGACGAGAAAATGCCTCTTCAAAAGGGCATTATATAATCTGTTAACGCTCTTTTAGAACTCCGTAAGTATGTTACCATAAAGTACACGATTGTTGTGTTGATTTAACACAAAAAGTGGTCACTCTAGAACTCGGAAAAATGTATTAAGACAACCATTTTATGCAGTGATTATTTCCATTATCTTTTATTGGTTTCCATTAAATAAAAGGTGAAATAATTTAATTTTTAAAAAAAAACACACACACACACACACTTCAGAATGCTTTGCAGTGAAGGTAAAATTAACTAGTAGCTACAGCTTCATTTTGGTTTAAAAAATCAAGGAGATGTTGATTTTTTAGGGGAAAATGAGACATGATATTTAGTCACCCCACATCGCACTACGGAATATTTTGATTGCACCTAAATTATTCTGTATCGTAATGCAGCGTATTGGTACTGGGTAACAATACAATATTTAGTTATACGTACTTGTGATCTGTGATGAGCAATAAGTCTTTAATCTGAAATCAGTGATATCGAAATATTCGAAGAAATTAGCTTAATTTCGTAAGAGTCATTTCGAACGGTCACTATTTACATGACAAAGGATTTATTTCCTAAGCATACACCTTCAGACACACCCACCCACAAGTCCCAAGTTGACAGAAGAAACAAACAACCAATAAATCCATTTTCATTGGCCGATTACATCATCAAGAAAGACGCTTCTTCTTTTGTTCTGTTTTAATTTTTCAAGGGAGGAAGTTGTTCCTTTAAAACCAGTACAGCAGGTTGAGTTGCGTAGCTCGCGAGTGCGTGTGTGTATCAGTGAAAGAGGGCAACAGAGCGAGAGAGTTACACACAACTGATGAGTGAACCATTAAAACAAATACAAGCTTTAATTTGAAAAGCAAACAGCCCATGCATCACAACTGATAACGTTATTGCTTTAGGGAGGGGGATGATATTTTATTTATGGCCTTTAGGCATCAAAGTCTCAGGCCGGGATAGGGGGCAAGAGAAAGGATTTGAACATATTGTCCTGAGGGCTACGTTGAATCCGAAATTGGGAAAACGACGAAATGTTTCTGATGGAATATCACCGACGGGAATAAAGCCGATCGGAATTTCAATGAATGCAGATGAAGAGATAAAAACGAAAGGAATAAGTCCGACTGGAATAAGATCGAAACAAAAAGCAATCCGCACATTTGCTTGGTGTGGCTGAGAAAAAAAACTGAAAAGCACTCAATCAGAATGGTATGCCGCGGGGATATCGAAATCACGACCTCCCGAATGCTACGTCATTGCTCTACCACTGATCTACATATGAGATTATATGTTAAGCCTATCTGATCAAATGTGTCATGCTATATTCTATTAACCGAATATTTGTCGAAACATTCCCAATATTGGCCCTTGATATGATAAATTTCAAAGCAATCAGATATACAAAGATCAACATCACATTTCCTACAGTACGTTCCATACAACTTTGTTGTCCGTTTTCCCAGATAAATTCAGAAAAATGTATTCATCTCATCATTGCTGAATTAACTGTTTATTTTTCGGCCAGGGAAATACAAGAAACTGTTAGTATTACCGTATCATGAGATTAACTTGTCTCCTACAAAAGGATATATATATATATATTTTAAGAAATACGGACCGAACCGACATAGCTTAGTTGTAGAGCGTTGATGTAGAGTTCGCGAGATCATGGGCTAGATCCCTGCGGGTGACCATCCTGATTGAAGTTTTTTTCTAGGGGTTTTCCTCATTGAAACCAGGCAAATGTCGGGATGATAACTTCAGCATAGGCCCTAGCCAACACCATACCGAATCCTTTCCCGCTCCCTCTACCTAAAGCCATAAAAATGCTTTCAAAGGGTGGAAGAAGTCTAGGACAGGCCACCTTGATTTGCTGTGGACTTAAATGAAAAAATAGAAGCAAATCTTTCATTCAGGAATTGTCGTTTTGTTATACGAGGAAAAATTACGAATGTCAAGAAAGGTTAATATATCTATTGTAGAGAACAGGCGAGGCCTCCAATAATATTATACGTATAATAAGAATAAAGAACAATACATTCTGTTTTATTAAAAAGGTGACGCCATTCCTGGCAAAATAAATTTTCCGAAGACCGAAGTCGTTGGCCTACTGGTGTATATTTATCTTCGATTTTATAGGTGCAGCAGAGGAACAACGTCCTAATAAATGAATTAAATGTTGTGTTGGCTTCAAATACTATGTTTCTGTCAGATCTGTAGGTTACAGATTAGCTTAGAGGCTTATCTAAATGTATCCCTATTAGCATAATCAGGGACAGCTATCTGACCAAGAATACTTCACTGTTAAAATTTAAGATTATTTAAATTGGCGGTGTTCATTTCGAATCACGACCGGCAATGGTCTTGAGCAAGATGAACCGATAACCTCTTGTTGTTTTATTGCTTTGCATAGGATAGAAATGATAAAAAAATGTTTTCTCTGGATAATTTACATAGAGCTGATGAAACTATTGACTAAATATTGTGTAGTGAAAAATGTGGATGCTTTCGAAGTATGGATATGGAGGAGAATGGAAAAATTAACTTGAACACAACTTGTGTAATGGCAAAGCGCTGAAGATAGTCGGAAAGAGACGAAAATCACTAGAGGCAATACAGAAGAAAAAGCAACTGGTTAGGTCATAGACTGCAAAGTTGTAGATTCAAGAATGCAATTGAATGAAATGTTGTAGGGAAAATAAGAAGAGAGATGAGACGAACACATGAGGAAGAAGAGCTCGGATTTTACCTACAAATTAGGCTCTGGCCGACTACCTTTCAACATCTTTAGACCCACCTTACCCCGGCCTGGGATACCTAAAGGCTATAAATATTTTTTAAAAGAATGAAGCCTTGTATATTTATTTAAAAATATAGTTCTTTACAGAGATGCTAATAATGAGATGACCGAAATCAGAGATTGATCTGAAAAACGTATATAATATCTACCTGTTTGCTCCATAACCTGTCACTTTTCTGAGTTCGAGAGTACGATGAGATTTTAAATAATCCCTTTTGGCAGGTCTACAGGCTCAGGCAGATCTCGAAGTGTTTTTCATTTTCAAAAATTCAAATCTCGCTTTATATGAGCGCTATCGAGAAACTAGTTATTGATTTATAGATTAATCATGATACCCCCCAAAAGACGTGGTTTCAAAATTTCGAATTTCCACCCCACCCTCACTCGTACTCCCACAACCCTTGAATCGTTGGTGTCACCGTAAACTTCTCAGGGAGTACTATAATTTATGCAGACAAAGTTTCCCTCTAAACTCCATTGAGGCTGATATATATTTTTTTTCAAAATTTTAACCCCCTCCCCCGACCACCCCCTTGGGCTGATTTTGCTCATTAACGATCTTAGCCTAGTTATTAAGCCTAGAAACAACATAATAACATCTGGCTCAAATATCTTTAAAATTATGGCCGCTAGCGTGTAAATATAAATATATGACATGGTACCGATCTCAATAGGTAGATTTTTTCTTCGAAATGTACCTAAAAAAAGGAATAAAGGAAGAAAAAAGGAATTAGTTGGGGTACACAATATTTCATAAAAATTTACTAACAGACTATCTCGGGCAATTCTTTCATTTCATGAAAGAAGTCTTACGAAAAAAAACCGCCCGTGCGATACATATAGCTCACTCGGCTTGAGAAAGACACTGGAATTCAAAGAAATGGATGGACCGGATAATACCTCTCTTCGCGTTTTTCTCCCGCCCAATTTTCGGCAATCTTTTACTCTTTGAACATAAACAACGAGGGGTGAAAATCCAGTTGCTGCTTACATTTTCACGTGTTGAACCTCCTCTTTCCAGTCTTTCAAAGTAGAAACTCGCACAACAGTTCCGAGTTTTTCATTTATATTACTGCTTAATTTTATTATACAAGAACGTCTAGCAACCGAGCCTCGGAACTATTCCGACAGAGCTAGTCAAGAGAAGGAGACATTTCTTGGCAGACAGCTGGGTCCGGAGTCATACTCGGAGCTGGAGCCAAAGATTTTCGTCCATAGCTTAATTAGGCTCCAGCTCCGCAAGCGGAATAGCTCCGAAAGAATGGCTCCAGTTCATTTCGGCCAACACTGCACATAACATTGTTTTAAAATGAAGCTTAAGTACAATTTTGCGAAACTAATATTATTCAGTGGCAACACGTTGCTTATTGTTTCTTTCATGACGTCTGCACGCGAGACACGATTTTTGTTATTGGTCGTGGTTAAGGTAAGAATTTAAAGAAGGCTTCGTTAAGTTACAAATTTAAGCTATCAATATCTAAGCAGATAAGCTAAGAAATGTACTTTCGTTTTTTTCTAGTTATTTATTGCTATAACGTAATTATTGTAGTGTTTTTCTTCTTAAAAAAATATGACTCCTTAGCATGTATCATTATGCGTATTATGCAACAAAAATATTGTGGGACGTTAGGATAACACCGAATGGAATAATTCCGTAATTGGAATAATACCGGCAGGAATAAGGCGGATCGGAATAACACCGAATGGAAATGCAGCGATCAGAACGAATCGGAGAGGAATACGTCCTACTGGAATAAAATTAAGGGAAATGCTTCGATTGGAATAAAGTCGAAAGGAATAGGATCCATGGAAATAATATCGAAAGGAAATGTTCCAATCGGAATCACACCGAAAGGAATAAGAAGTCGATTGGAATAAAATCGAAATTAATTGCACCGATTGGAGTAAAACAGACAGGAATAACACCGACTGGAATTACATCAAAAATCTAGCAGTCCTGATAGTACAAAAAGTCACTAGATGGAATCTTTTGAGAGGAACAGTTCTTCGGTACATTAATTTACCACTATCATAAGATTCTTTACAGTGTTGCAATATCGTATTCTGGTGCATTTTTTAAAATTTATTCCTATAATGAATGGAATATCACTGAAAGTCTCATATGAGCTGGATTAACGCCGAAACTCACGTCATGGAACTACTGTGGAACGGCAATTAAAAGACTATTGAATTTCTGGCAAGAATAACTTAGAATACAATGGATAGTTCGTTGTCGTGAAAATGATGACAAAAGATTTTTCCGCAGCCTCCGTTTGCCAATGTAACTTTTTCGTACATTTTCCTTGCGGTGCTATTCCAGTTTTCAAGCTATTACTTTGGTGCTGTTCCTTGGTTCTGTTTCGGTCGTTGAACAACATCGAAGAGAACAAGCAAAATTATACAATTATTTATAATTTTGGCAATTAAAGAGGAGTAGTTGAATCATTTTACAGCACTTTGACTACACTGTTGATAATGCCCACCAGCATGCATTGACTGAACACATTATAATTTTTTTTGTGTTTAACCATTCTAGCTTCTTGCGCTTTTCCCAGCACACATTTAGATGCCTAATTATAATATAAACGTGTGTTTACGAACATAATGATAATTTTACGGTCAGTACTTCAAATTTTTTCAGAAAATTTTTAAAATTTTTGCGATCACAATTTCTCAAATTTGCGGAAGGGATATTAACACAAAATTCTAATTCAATTTGTTTTACTGTTTGTTCCAACTGTTTGGTAAGGACATATAAGTCGAGTCATGTTTTCGTTTCTGATTCGTTTATAATGGCAATTGCTCCGATCGTTTACCTAGATTCGGGTCACTTTATTTTGACTTAAATAGTGTCTAACCAGCTACAGTATATATCAGATTCATCCCGAGAGAGCAGTCTCTCCCGTCCTATTCTATAAAATTTGGCTGGAATCTTGAAGGATTTCCTGAAAGTCAGGTCACATAGATGGTCTTCTTGAAATATGTGTTGGTGGACCACCTGCTTTTCGTCTTCCTCAAGTAATAGTTTATTTAACACTGTCCTCACTAGAATTTCCAGTTTCTCAACTGAATCATCACTTGCTTTTCCTCTTTCTCAAGTAATAGGAAAATAACTTTAACACTGTCCTCAATAGAGTTTACAATTTCTCAACTGAATATTCGCTTGTAGCATCATCGCTTGAGACTGATCATATTTCTTTAATTTTTGACTCTGTTTAGGGGAAGATCGTCACAATTAACACCAAGCAGTCAATTGTTTCGTTCGCGATCTACCACGAAGAAAGTGGGAGGATACGGGAAAACCACGAGAAAATATATAGTGTTTGTCCACATAATACATAAATCTAACGCCTTAAACCCCTCGCACTGGAGGTGAGAGCTCTACAACTAGCCCTCCACGTCCTATATGCAGCAATTACTAAAATGATTAACGGTGTGTGGAAAGACGAAAGTAGGAGTAAATTATATGCCTTGTATGAGCACTAATATTTATTGCACTATCTCTAATGTAAATTAACCTAACTTTCGTGAACGTCGCGAAAAATGCTGTTACTTTGGGTATTTACCATGTAAATGTCGTACAATTTCGTGTTTTTCGGGCTAAACTTCGATGTCCATGGGAGTGAACTTTGCTCCAAAACGAATCTTAAATGTTACGAGTAACAGCAGAATCGATTTCATTTCAGTGTAATCATGTTTTATAACGATCGGCAGATTAGCAAACGGGCGAGAACTGCAGTGTATGGAGAACATGCTCTGTCACTGACCCGTGTGCAGGACTGGCACAAACATATTCGCGAAGGACGGGAATCAGTACATGATGATGACGTCATCATCACAGATTACCTGATCCAATCAGTTGGCGAGATCAGCTGCGAAAACAGGCGCGTGAGGATTAAAGACATTAGTAAGAATATTGGTGTGAATTATGGTTCAGTGCAGACTGTCATCAACTAAAACTGTGTGCATGATGGGTGCCACACAACCTTACAGAGGAAAAGAACAGCATCAGCATAGGATAAATTAGTCCAGAAATATTACATTCTTCGTATACACAAATTTTGGCATATGCCGGAGTACAAAAATGTCCGGGATTAATTAATTGGTAGGGATAAAAATAAAAAATACCCGTTCTGAACTATTCTCGAATAAGAGACATACATATTTCATAAATAAGGTAAAGTTGTGGTAAAAAGTAAGGAAAATACTTGCAGCTTATCTGTTCCGAAGAAAAAGGAACGCACACAACACTAATCATCACATATCTTCTTGCAATATTTCGGTATGAATACAATAGACATGCTGTAGAGGAAGAAAAGCACACACGTGGATAGATCAAAAGACTAGGACGACAGTAGCTACACATAACGGACGGCACATCGTTTGCAGAACACTTGAATGCTGAATGGCGCGTGGAACAATTGACAACTCTACAGCGTGTAAGTACTGGATAGGAAGGAAAAGTGTTGAAAATGCAGAGAAAACGGGTTAGATTTACTTAAGGTTAACTCCAGGATACATTTTCGCGCTTAAAACATGAATAAAGACCCCCTCACACAGACGGCATTTTGAGGTGCTGGTCGTAGGGGTAAAATATGGATTTTGGCAACCAGGAAAGATAGGACAAAATTGGGTTGTGAGACTCGGTGTGTAAGGAGACTGCGGCATCCGATTTGTTAATAGTACAAAAGTGGCGATGATTATTTAACACGAATGGTGAGAGATCCACCTGTTTCCCCTACATAAAAGGCATCAGAAAATTTGCAAGTTAAGATCTATATAACATTAGAGCTGTGGCATGTACCTTTTGGATTTAGGGTGTATCGGACATTAGCAGTATTCATACTGACTGTGGGAGAAGTGATGAAAATGGAACAGGTCTTCCATCTGGGTCTCATGCACGCATGGGCGCGGTTTGGGGTGGTGGCGAGGAAGGATTTGTACGGACTAAGGTGTTTCTAAGATTAGGTGGATGTTGAAAAACTAATCTAGGTTTTGTCGATTGTTCTTGACCCAGACATCCACATTGAGGAAAGTTATGTGTTTCGTCGAGAAGGACCAAGTGAACTTGACGGGAAAGATGCAGTTGAGGTTTTGCAGAATTGTTTCCAGAAACTTGTCCGTGGGTCCAGATCAAGAAAATATCGTCGATATAGCGAAGCTAGGTGAAGGATTTGAGAGGTGTGGAGTTGAGGTGTTGGGTCTCCAGGCGTCCTATGGAAATTTGGCGTAGGAAGGGACATGCGAGTAAACATCGCTGTGCCTTTTATTTGCAGGAAATTGTGGTTCTGAAATGTGACGTTGTACACGGTGAGGAAAAACTGGGCTAGTTGAAGCAGAAATGGTGTGCGAGGTTTACGAGGACTGCAGCGTGTGTCAAGAAAGTGTTCCAAGGGCAGCGAGGCCATGCGTGTAGGGAATGTTGGTAGAGAGTGACGTCATGTCGACTGTAACTAAGATGGTGTCAGGTGGGAGAGGATCAGAGATAGAATGTATAGTTGAGAGGAAGTAGTTGATATCCTTGATGTAGGAAGGGAGAGCCTAGACAAAGGTTGGAGATGGTGGTGAACCACCACATAAGTTACCCACCACTTTAAGCCAACCAAAAAGTCCTACACGCCCGCAGCCAGTTCTCAACCTTTCTTCCGTTCAGTTTCAGATACCGAACGCAAAGTCCTTTCGTACGGTCTTTCGTTATATCCTTCCGGCCATATTGAACAAACCAACCTACTTAATGATTTCTTCACCTTTGATTGTAACTTCACTACCACTGGTCGACTCATCCCGTCGCCTGTCAGGGCAGAACCACTGACACCGAAACATCCCAATTTTTACAAATTTCTTTCTCTCTCTAGTAAAGACCCTCCCCTTCTCCCTCCAAATCACCCTGCTAAACTGTACATTTACTTACTCTCTTAACAAATGCATTCTGGCTTCTCTGGCACGTTCCAATCACGTCACGACCTCAGCACTAACCAACGAAGAGATATCTCCAATTTTTCTTCTGATCCATTATTATCCGCTGAGTAGTCATGAATTACTCTGACTACGAATCCAAAGCCCTCGAACTTTGCGATCATACCCTTTACCGTTTCCTCGAGGAAGATTCTACCCAATCCTTCCTTAATAAAACCCGCACCTACATCCAACCGCATTAACCGAATGAGGGGTTGTCGCGTTCCACTGTCACCACACTCTGTCCTGATAATTCCTGAAGACCTAAATTTTTCCTAATTCTCAAAATCCATATATCTGGTTATCCCATCAGACCCATCGTTTCCAGTCTTGCCACCCCCATGGAAAGAACCTCCGCCTTCCTTGACCGCCATCTCGAACCGTTTGCCCTGGCTCTCTATTCTTACATCAACGACACCAACCACTTCCTCTGCACAACACATTTTATCGCTGATCCTCTCCCACCTGACACCATCTTAGTTACAGTCGACGTGACGTCGCTCTATATCAACATTCCCCTCACCCATGGCTTCGCTACCCTTGGAACACTTTCTCCACACACGCCGTAGTCCTCGTAAACTAAGCACATCATTTCTGCTTCAGCTAGCCCAGTTTGTCCTCATCATGAATAACTTTATCTTTGAGAACCACATATATATATATACACGCTCACACCAACATACACACACACACACACACACTCTCCCTCTTTTTTTTACTTTTTTCTCTTTCTCACACATACACAGACAGAGAGAGAGAGAGAAAGGGAAACTGCGAGTAAATGAAGGGAACTAGCAGACGACCTTTCTGCAGCGTGTGAAAAGGTTTTGTCGCCTGGTCGTCAGAAATGCCATCTGGTGGAAGCAATGAAAACTAGGAGGGGAGGAATGAGCAGAAACGTTCTACTTGCAACGTCGTAAGTCCTGTACTAATTGTATTACAAATAAAAGTCCAACATCTAGTGGAGGGGAAGGATATGCAGCGAGATAGGCGTTAAAGAGTGTGTGCGTGGATTACAAAACCAAGATTAAACTCTGAACTTGTGAAGTATTTTTTCTCTTCCTAAAGGAAACTATGGCTTTTTTTAACCCCGAGGGGTAGAATTTTCTACATTTTAGGGGGATTGAATTAAAAATTAAATAACTTTAAGAAAGGGGTGTTGCGCAACGGGCAAAATATAGCACTTACCGCCACTGCCGAAAATAATTAACAGCTTTTTATATTCCATTAGCTATATTGCTGTTTTTCTTGGAGGGGGGTATATGTTTTCTCTTTTCATATATTGCTCGTTTAATTTAGAGTCAAGAATGTGGAATCCTTTAGCGTGGATAGTCTTGGATAGATAGTGCGTCAGCCACTGCATAGTCCTCGTGTTGATCGGTTAGTTCGTTTTTGTATAATGTGCTTCGTAATGAAAGTGGTGTTTCGATGAAAATCTGTCTTAGATTAAAGCTGACGTCGGTCTGGATAGTATCCACTAGAAGTGGGTGATCCTTTTAATATCTTGTGCTTGTATATTTTAATCGTAGTTTCTCTATGTGATGTAAGATGTTTGCGAACGGGACTTGGTCGTATAGTTCTCTGATTGGGCAGGGCAGTTTAATGCGATAGGCAGTTCGAAGGGTGTGGCGTTCCAGAACTTTCAGTTTTTCGTAGCAAAAGACTGCGGCTAACATCCAGGCTGTAAAACCATCAGTTAGGACTGACCTTAAGAAGACTTTGTAGGTCGTAAGAATTATATCAGGGCTTAGTCCCCAAGTGGTGCCCGTCAATCTTCTGAGCAGTTTCAGTCTATTGTATGGCTTTTCGGTCACCTTATTCAGATGTGGTCACCATGTTAGACTCTGGTCAAATGTAATACCAAGGTATGCGACTTGTTTTCCTGGTCTTATGAGCGTATTGTCTACTGTGATGGATAGTTTGATAGGATTTCTGTGAACCGTCTCTGTAACGCCGTCTATAGATATAGGCTCCAGATGTCAGCAGGTTAGTGATGCAGTTTCTGAATGATTGGTCAGGACACGCACCATGTAGCTAGGTGTGCCGAGTTTTTTTTAATATGGATGCATTTTGATAGAAGATGGCCTTCGGTTTTGAGTTCCTGTATAATTTCCTCATCTGATAAATCTGGAGTGACCCCTCGTATTACTACAGATAACATTGGTGCTCTGCGTGGAGGTGGTGGTTGTTTCAAGCTAGGAGCATTAAGTTTAGTGAATTTTGCAGAAGTTCCAAATATTTCCAGGCTATGTTTGTGTCGTAATCTTGTGGCTAGGTTAGGATCGGAAGATTTTACTATGATGCCATTACGTGTGTGAATGATGCAGACAATGAGGTCTCTTGATACATATTTAAGAAATTGTTGGAACAGCAGTTTGGTATTTTGAAATTTGGGGTCGAAGTTTGTAAGTAAATAGGAAGTAACTGAATTATTGGTATATCCTAAGAGAGAGTCTGCATAATCAATGTGCGCCATTTCATGATCTGAATCTGAATCGCTGATAGTGTGCGTTTTCTTAGTCGGAGGAGAAGTTGATGATCGTCTGGAGTTGTCCATGCTGGATGAAGCTAGTTGATCGGTAGTGCGTTTTGATGTGCTTTTGTTCTTGTTTTTATGGTAGCTGGATCAGAATAAGGTGGTGTTGGAACCTGTTGTGGTAGATGATGTCTGCCAGAATGATGAGTAGTCATATTAGTTGAGAGTGTCCCCTGAATGACTAGATATAGACATAAAAATATAGTCAGAAATATCACATGTGACAGGACCGTCACAATGACGTCGTTGAAGGATTTGTCGACAGTTGTAATGAATGATAATGGCCACTGTGGCTCCCCTAAGAGACAGCAATAAGTCCTCTTGGTGATGTCGACTTGTTAAAAACAAAGTACTCCACTGAAATCCAATGAGCAAAAAAACTGGTACTAATACTGTATGGCAACAGTGATTTTCTCAGATCTGTGTGATTCGTCGCTTTCAACTTTTTTTTCTGCTAGCCGCTGCTAGCCTCGTCAGAAGGCTACACATTCTATTTGGAAAGAGGAGTGGAGGATTGTGGGAGTTTGCATAGGGAAGATGGGCTATGGGTTATTACTTTAATCTTAATACTTTATTTATTTATTCATCAATTTTTAAATAGGACATTATGAGTTTTTGGTCATAATCATATTGTGGGTGGTAGATAGATCATGGTAATGCGAGATGAAGGCGAGGTGCAGTTATACATCACAACACTTTGAAAACAATAAAGACGCATGCAGGTGATTCTTCTTGTTCAGGGGCTGCTCTGAACATTGATGGAGACAAATGAATCCCTGTTAGTACATTGATGATTACTGTGCAATAAATGATGGTGCTACGTGGTGAGGGGTGTCTGGTAAGTGATAGGCTGAAATGAATGCGTAATCTTGATGGTTTGGTTGCAATGTATAATGATATATCGTGAATAGTAGTGAGAGAGGTGGTTGAATGTAGGTACTGCGTGCTGGGTATGTTTCGTGGTTCTGAATAATATCGTGAAGTAGTAGATGATTGTTTTCATATTGTTGGCTTATGTATTTCAGCCGTAACGTTTCTAGGTGGAGTAGCAGGTGAGGAAAGGTGATGCGGTCATAAAGTTCGTTTGTCGGACTGGGTAGTTTGATGCGATAGGCGATTCTGAGAGCATGTCGTTCGAGTATTTGAAGCTTTTGATATATTTTGGGGTTTGCTGATATCCATGCGGTGAAACCGTAAGTCAATACAGGTCTAAGGAATGCTTTGTACGTATTTATGGTGGTTGAGGGTTTTAGTCCCCAGCTTGTGCCAGTAAGGCTTTTTAGAAGATTTAGTCGGTTGGTAGCTTTACTGATGATCTTTTGTAGATGAGGTCGCCATGTTAGATGATGATCGAAAATGATGCCAAGGTATGTGACTTGATGAGAGGGACGGATTGCTTCGTGAAGTACTTGAATGTGAAGTTGTGGATTTCTTCGAATTCGGGATCGTTTCTTTGGAGGAATAAAAACGATAGCCTGCGTCTTGCGAGAATTGATGGTGAGTCCCCACTTACTGCACCATGATGTGAAACTATTAATGGCTTCGTTGAGTGTGCGATTAATGTGCTGTATGGAGTTGCTAAGGGCTAGGAAGGCAGTATCATCGGCGTATTGAAATGTGTGGATGTTGGGTGGTAGAGGTGGGAGATCAGCTACGAAAAGAAGATATAACAGAGGTGAAAGAGATGATCCTTGTGGGACTCCACAATGGAGGAAGATTGGATGGGATAGTGTGTTGTTGATGGTGATATAGGCCAGGCGGTTGCTGAGGAAATTGAATATGAATCTAAGGTAAGTGATCGGGAGACGGAAAGCTTGAAGCTTGTAGATTAATGCCTGATGCCATACTCTGTCGAAGGCTTTTTCAAGGTCAAATAACACTAAACAGGAGGGCTTGGAAGTATTGTACTGGTTGGTGATCATATTGGTGAGGCGAAGAAGTTGATCGTTAATACTGAATGAGGGGCGGAAGCCAGCTTGACGAATAGGTAGATCATACTGGGTGAGGTGGATATGTAACCTTTGTACTAGGATTTTTTCAAGGGTTTTGCTGAAGGTAGAAGTTAATTGAATTGGACGATATGAGGATACAGTATTGGGTGGTTTCAGTGGTTTGGGAAACATAAGCGTTTTAGAGGTTTTCCAGGGAAGTGGGAT